>JABUQX010004352.1:0-22500 GCA_015478945.1 Trachelipus rathkii | reverse complement strand
AGGCCTTCATCATGCTTTTCGTTTATTGATGATGAAGGGGAACTACTTGAAAAATTTTCTTCCACCATGGTTTTTATTCGCATAGGATTATCACATAGTTTTTTAAGGCCTCTAGACATTTTAGGACCCCTGTGATTAAGCGTTCACGCTTCCTTCTCCTGTTTCAGATATTAGCAAAAGGCCAGTGTTTTGTGCATTAGATTAACTTTTCGTCAGGTGTGTGGATTTTCTTTAAAATTTAGTCTCTGGAATCTTGATTGCATTACTTCAAATTAGTCGAGGTTACTAGTGGATCCTCAATGTTTTGGATAAAATTTACTACACCCTTTGCTTAGAGATTCGTAAAGAGTTCATTTTTGCTTCCCAAGAGCCTACTTATGTGTCTCTAAGATTGCTTCCATCGTAATCTTGTTGACATCCGCGCTTTTCACAAAATTGAACTCGTCTTTTTTTATCTCAAATATTTTTTTTGTTGTCCAGTTTAAGTTTATATTGGTAAATTGATTCTTCAAAAGATTGACTTTATTTTTAACTCTCTCTCTCTCTAACTATTTTTCGGTGAAAGCCGATGATTAATATGTTACAGTCATACTTGTTTTTTCAACACCATGCTAAACTTATTTTTGTTTGAAAACCATAAATTCAAGTAAATTCTTACACAAAAAAGGAAAAAGAAAAATTTAAATAGCATTGTTTCCGTGAATATCGAAAATTCGATATTATATCGATTTTAATAAAACGATAATTTCAATCGATTGTAACTAATGAAGACTACCCATTATATTTTATCAAGCGATAATCAGTGTCAGTTTAAATATTAATCGAACAAGGTGTTCAATTTTTAATTCATAAATTGTCTTTTCAAAGCTATTTTTTGTATCAAAATGTGTAAATTTGATATTTAAAACGATAAATGTAAAAATTCCACATTGAAAAAATTCTTAATTAATTAATATAAAAATTGTAAATGATGGCTAATTATTGATAAAATGAAATGAAGAAATAAAATAAAACGAATTGTCTGTAAACATTTTTAGTGTTGCAACGTGATCGCAAATATAAAAGTGGATCTCTCTTCATTGCTAAATATTAAACAAGAAAACAAACAACGAAGTAATTTTGAAATTTACTTAAACAAAAATAATATATATATATATATATATATATATATATATATATATATATATATATGATATATATATATAATATAAACATATTATATACATTAAATTATATATATATAATAGATATATAATATATATATATATATATATATATATATATATATATATATATATATATATATATATATTTAATATATATTAAAATATATATATATATTAAAATATATATATATATATATATATAGTTGTCAATTTAAATTGGAGATATCGTATAAAGTTGTCTTTGTTATCGTTCAAGGCGTCATCATATTTTATTATAATTTTGATTTCACGTGAAATTGTATTGTAATAGTAGTGGTGTTAGTAGTCATTGTACTGTATTCATAGATTCCCTAGGTAATGGGCCAAATTTTAGAACAAATTCCCGAGATAGTCTATTTCATAGGTTGCCATGTACAAATAACTAGAAGAGCCTATGTAGACAATTTGCTAGAATCCTCCATTCAAACCCCCACTAATAAGATCGATTTTACCTTCTAGTAGTTGTTTACGATTGGGGGTAGAAAAATTATATTTTTTTCTAGAAACAATTTCTCTTGGTATATCCAGTATATATCCAAGAGTCATTACATTTTCTACAAGTATTTCAATTTATTATTATTATTATTATTATTATTATTATTATTATTATTATTATTATTATTATTATTATTATTATTATTATTATTATTATTATTATTATTATTATTATTATTATTATTATTATTATTATTATTTTGGATTTGCATGTTACTATTATTAATATTTTGATGATAGTGTTTTTTTTATCTAAATCAAAGTAATAATATATGGTGTTATTATAATTTTTATTATTATTGCTAAATTAATAACGAAATTATTAATTATTATCAAATACCGCAAAACTTATTTCGTCGAAATATTGGTAATGAGATCAGACAACTTTACAAAACAAATTTATAAATATTGCGATCTAACACTTCACCGTATAATTAATTAAATTTAGTTGTATAACATTTTTATCATAAGTTATATTTTTTTGCTATATATTCTTATGGTAAGCCTAATCAATATATATATATATATATATATATATATATATAATATATATATAATATAATATATATATATATATATATATATATATATATATATATATATATATATATAATATATATATATATATGGCCGTATAAGTGTACGGATACTTATATATATATATATATATTATTATATATATATATAATATATATATAATATATATATAGTTTATATATATATAATATATTATAGTATATATATATATATATATATAATATATATGATATATATATATATATATATAATATATATATATATATATATATAATATATATAATATATATATATATATATATATATATATATAGTATAATAAATAATATTATATAATATATATATATATATATATATATGATATATATATATATAATATATTATATATAATATAATATATGTATATATATATATATAGAAGAAATTCAGCGTATGAGCAAAATCAGGTTTCGTAACCATTTTACTATCTCAACATTTTCTCTTACAATTGTAGAGCTTTATAGTTAGAGTTCAAAAATTGAGCAGATTAGGAGAGACGGAGCACAAATGTCTAGGATGGGGACATTTTCGTGTCCTACATTTATTTTTTTAAATAACTAGAAAAGAAAATGTTTTCATGTAAATATTGTTGGATTCAATGGTCATTTAGACTAATATCTAAAATATATATATATAATATCAAGGTAAATATTACTAATTCTTGAAATTTGTGATCTATAGAAAATATCTTCTATTTAATGGACTTCTTAAATTTCAGAAGAAAAATCAGCAATATTAAGACGCACTTCTTTTAGATATACTTAACAAAATACTAAAGCAAAATGCAATTTCTTTTGCTTGTTTAATACTACATTCAAAGGCACATAATATGCATATAATGTTTTAGTTTATTTCGCTTTATTCAAAGATATAAAAATATGCATGTTATATCTTTCGTATAAATTTTCCCAAAAGAAAATGGGAAATTCGGTGTTTGTTGCCAGATTTTCCATATAACTTAATTTTTTGGCAAAATTTTTTTGGGGAACTGAAATAAAAAATAATTTATCTCTGAAACTTTGACAGCAATTTCAAAATGGGGAAAAAAATATTTGCATTTTAAATAGAAAAAAATAGAAAAACAATAGAAAAAATAAATAAATGGTATTTTATATCTATAAAAAGTAATTATATTTGTTCTCCGAATAGAAAATTGTTTATAACTACTTCCTCCGTTTTTTTCGCAGCTTTAATTAACTTTCAATAAACCCAGATCTGTTAGTCTTTCATTCCTTTAGAATTAAGAAAGTTATGCTTTGAACCTTTTCATTGTAAAGAAGTATCATTCTGAAGTGCACGTTGTGGGTGAGATAGATGCTAAATTCTTAACAATTTAATTGTGACTGTATAGATCAAGTTTATTTGCAAAATTCGTAAACTTTTTAATAGATTATGATGAAATCATTTTGCTAAGATTGATAAGCATGGCTAACGAACACATTCTCCAACTAGTTTGAAAGATCGCTTTTGAAAGGAATTGCAATTGCTTTATTACTTTTCGTTTTACATTGATTCTAAAAGGAGGCATTCTCAACTCTTCCCTAACAGAATGCAGAAGTTCTATTGCAACTTTCACAATGCTTGAAAAGAAGCATCACGTTTTCCATACGAGTAAGAACAGTTGCTGTCACTAATGATGGAGACTGTAATATAGTACTAATGGAAAAGTGAAGGAGAATAAAGTTGATATCATAATAAAACTTATAACCTATTCACTTGCGATTATATATTTCAAAAGATTTGAGGATTGTGAAGAAGGTTCAATATCATGATCCATCTCAAACCTCTTTAAGTTTGCTCTTGCATTAAAAACTTCTCTAGATAGTAACTTTTCATCCACCTCATTTCTCGCATACTTGTTAGTTTTGTCCATTGTATATTTTCCCTCTTCGTAAACTAAAATAGTTCATAGTCCTTTTCAATGTACCAATAAAGTTTCTAGTGTGTTGGACTCCACATGAATGTGAACAGCAATGAACAAACAATACCGTTGGATATTTTCGAAAGCCTACAAACCTCTAAAACTATTCTTCATTTCTGTTTCACCTCCATGGCGTTATCCAAACGGAAAATCACTATTTATTTTAATGCTAGTATTACTGACTCCGCTTGAGCCTAACCTTAAGTGCTTTCAAACGTCATTAAACCAAACAACTCTTCATGAATCAAAATTATTTTCTCATTTCTATTAATTTATGCTTCTCCTACTTTGCTCTGATTATTTATTTTTATTCATATCAACTGAAATTAAGGGATATTCCAAACCGATCAAAATTTTTTATAGCTTAAATGAATTTCGAAGAGTTCAGACAAGGCTCAAACACCGTCTATTCCGTTATTATATTAAATAAATATATATATATATATATATATATATATATATATATATATATATATATATATATATATATATATATATATATATATATATATATATATATTATATATATATATATATATATATATAATAATATATATATATATAATATTTATATATAATATACATATATAGTATATTATATTATATATATATTAATATTATATATATATATATATAATATATAATATATATTATATATATATATATATATATATATATATTATATAATTATATATATATAATAATATAGTATATTACGTTAAAATTGAAAGGATTTCATCCTACTTATTATGCCGTTGCATTTGCTCAGTAGTTGTTGACAAGTACAAAAAAAAATTTAAAGGTGAGCATATTTCAAGTGTCAATCTGAAGAGCTTCTTTAACGTTTTGTTTTTAGTTCAATCTCCCCATTTTTTTCATTGTAGCTAAGCCAGTGTTGATGTGGTCAAAACAGAAAGTGGCCAGAATTAGACTATATTTATGGAACGATAGTTTTCTGAGTTTTAATGTTCTTTTGATGCTGTACGGCTTTGTATAAATATTTGTAACAAACCAAATAACTGCAAATTTTGTTTAAAATAAAGGATATCGATTGACATAAAGACATAAGGAAAATAGAGATAATGACAAGACTGCCCAGTCAAACTAAAGTAGACAACTAAATAACCCATATGCACATGTGACATTCAAAATGAATAAAGTATGAACCAAGCATCTCTATATATGGACTAAACATGCTAGAGCAAATAACTGTACCCATTGTTTGTCAATAAGATCTTCACAAAGATATAAATGTATATAAGCCAAACTCCACAAAAGCACATACTATAGAAATATGCTAATTATTTTATATATTGCTGGTCAATTAATTAGAGTATATTTTTTTAACGCAAACTGAATAATTATATTATCTAGCTTTAAACCTATAAGTTTGGCCTAGTCATGATACAATTTATTACACTCAGACAATCCATATATCTATCATGAAGTGCAATGAACCCTATTTTATGTTACAAGTGATTCGTAAGCAACAATTACCAGAGGCATACCATTCCAAATCTTCATCTTTTCTTATATCAAGATAACATGACCTCTTATTGACTTTCTTATATTGCCTACCTCCCCCTTCCTTCCTTCCGTGGTCTACTATAAAAAATTAATTGATCTCCCTCATCTCAGTATTATAGAAAGATGCAAATTTTTTTTAAATTTGAATCATATTCCCTCTAAGAAATCGCACTTCAATAAAAGCACATCCCCAACTACCTAGCCTCTCCTAATTGTTTTTACTCTCAAAATCAGTAATCATCTTTGTTGGGCTACCTTTGACTGTCTCCGGATATATATATATATATATATATATATATATATATATATATATATATATATATATATATATATAGTATATATATATAAATAAATGTGTATATATATTCATTAACAATATATTAATATATATATATATATATATATATATATATATATATATTATATACTACAGGTATTATATATTCCCAATGAGTGGCCAATTTGTCACAATGTAAGTTGACGTGGCTTAACATAGATTTATACAGTTTACTTATTACCTACTTACTCTTATAAACAACTTTGCAAATTATAATCAATATCAACTTACTAGCTATATTCCTTACTTTCAAATAAGTTTCACCCAGGATAATGGTGAGCTGAATTTAAAAAATGTTTAACAGCTTCGATTGGTTTTCCTGTAATTTGGTTAGACCTTAAACATGCACGACTGTGGGTATAATCAAATTGTTAAGTCTTCAAGGTGAGAATTGAAGAGCATGATTTAAAGCCATAGAAAGTATCTTAAATGTTCAACAGATAACCTCTGAAAATTTGTTTGGAAAAAGACCTGAATGATCCCTTAGCAACATCGATCCGGTCATTTGGTATAATGACAAAAAGACAATGTAATTTGGATAAAATAATTGCACAGAAACAAAGTACAAGATTTATACATTTAATATTTTCAAGTTACATAAAACTACTACTACTACTAATACCACAACTACTAAAAATACAACACTATTACGTACTACTTAATAATAATAATAATAATAATTATAATAATAATTAAATAATAATTAATAATAATAATAAGTAATAGATAATAATAATAATATAATAATAATAATAATAATAATAATAATAATAATGAATAATAATTAATAATAATGATAAATAATAATAATACCAACAACAATAAAATAAATAATTAAGAATGCGAAGGTTTTAGTTTTTTCTTCAATGTCACGAAATGTTTCTTCTAATTTCCATTTAATTCTTTAAAAACTATTTCTAGAATAAATATTTTAAGAAAAGAGAAAGTATGAGGGCATATTATTATTTATTAGTTTCCTTGGACGCGGTTTTATTCGTAAAACTCAGACATTTTTTTCCAGAGTTTCGAAATTCTAAGAACGTGAATGAATTATTTTACAAAGATTTTAAGATTATAAATTATTAAATTTTAGGTAGCATGTGCATAGTTATATTTAATGCTTTTTTCGGAATCGGTTTGGACATTGTGCGTTGCTTCAACATTGACTGAAAATATTAATTGTTATGAACATAGAGAATAAGTGAACGAAGGCTGGCGGAGTCAGCCGGAGGCACCACTCCCTCAAAATTTGGGAGGAACTCCATTCGGGCACCCGCCTTTCCAAGCGTTCATAGATTCAGAGTCCGATGGCAACCCGATCAAAATGTAATCACAGGGCAAAAGCATAGGAACCTGAGAGGAGAAGGAGAAGGAAGAGGAATGCCAGAATCGTCTAGGTTGAGTTAGAGGGAAAATAAGAGACCAGACCAAAGAGATGGCCTTTTTCAGTTGGAAGTATTAGCCAGCAGGACCCATCAGATCGAATAAAGAGGAGGAAAAGGCAGATTTACGGAAGTTGGTTAGAGATGTTTTGGCAATGAGCAGGAAAGATTTTTCAGTAGGGAGAACCTAAAGGTTAGCGCATTTTCGTTTGATTGAAAGCCCGCTTTGCTCGTGCGAAGAGTTATCCTGACAACGATTATCCAGATGAATGAGAAAAAGTTTAGCCAAGAGTGATAGGGAAGAACGGAGATTTTTCCACTCGTCTACACGCACTGTCTTTTAGCCTGAATGGCCATTAGAACAAGCCAGCGATCAAACCATGGATTTGGGAGAAAAAAAATTTAGTTCGAGAAGAATGAACCTGGCTCATCCCATCAACGATTACAGCTCCCACCTTGAGCCGGCAGAAACCGTAAGCGTCACCAGGTCAAGCAGGCCGTTCCAATTATAGTTAAGCGGTAGAAGTGACGCAGCCCCCCAATCGGACTATGATCAAAGTTGCCAGAAAAAAAACTCATTAGGCAGGGATACGTTTAAGCCTGATGTTAATGGTTAGGTTTGTGGTGTTCTTATGTAGAATAAGCTTCATTATTTTACAAAAGACACCACAGAACGCTGACATTAACATAAGAGTTTAACAGCATTGACCCGTTAAGATTAAGATATAATATGGAAATGCCTATCTAAAATTTTAATAATTTGTAATCCTTAAGATCCTGGTTTGTAAAATAATCATCATTTTGGTTAGAATCCGAAACTTGCTGAAGGATGGTCCGAGGATGTTACGAACGAAAACGGTCAGGCAACTAGTAAATATAGATATGTCTCATTACTTTCTTTGCATAATTATTTTCTAGATAGTTTTTAAGAAAATTAAATGTAAATTAGAAGCAAACATTTCGTGAATTGAAGCAAAAACTAAAACTTCCATTATTAATTAAAGCTGATATAGAAATTTCTAAAGTAATAATAAGTAATAATAAATAATAATAATAATAATAATAGATAATAATGAATAAATATAATAAAATAATAATAATAATAATAATAAGTAATAATAATAATAATAATAATATAATCATAATAATAATAATAATAATATAATAATAATAATAGATAATAATGATAATGATAATTGATAATGATTAAATGATAATGATGAATGATAATATGAATCGATAATAATAAAATGAATAAAATAATAATAAATAATAATAATAGATAATAATAAATAATGAATAATAATAATAATAATTAATTAATTATAATAGATAATTTTAATTAATAATAATATTAATTAAATAATAAGAAATTATAAGAAATAATAAGAAAATTATAATAATTTCATTCTGAGAGTGAGAGCTTGAATTTTTTTGAAATCTGAAACGATTTTGAGATCTGAAAAACAAAGTTAAAAATTGAGTAATAATTATAATAATGAATTATAATAATAATAATAATAATAATAATAATTAATAATAATAATAAATAATATAAGAATAATAATAATAAATAATAAGTAATAATAATAATTAATAATAAGTAATAATATTAACTAATAGTAATAGTAATTAGAGTTTTTAAAATTGTATGTAATGGTAATGAGAGTGATGATAAAAACAATAATTTGATAATAATAATAATAATAATAATAATAATAATAATAATAATAATAATAATAATAATAAAACAATAATTATAATAATAATAATAATGAATTAATAATAATAATAATAATTAATTATAGTAATATAATTCATAATATAATTATAATGATATAATTATATTTTATAAATATATAATATAAAATAATAATAATAATAATAATAATAATAATAATAATAATAATAATAATAATAATAATAATAATAATAATAATAATAATAATAATAATAATAATAATAATAATAATTGATGTTATCAGAACACAAAAAATTAAATGTTTATAGTCAATAAGGAATTAATATGTAAATGAAAAATATGATAAAAATTAACAAAATCAATTAATAATGACTCCGAATTATCTAGTCAACAAAATATGTCAACATTGCAAATGGCACCCAGAAAACAATTAAATTTAAAATCAGCATATTAAGCCTATTGTCTTTAAGCTTCTTGTGCCACTTTTTTGATTATTGTCACCCTCCAATAAAATTCCGCCAAAAATATTATTACAATTTTTTATATGTAAAAACTGCTTTTAAATGTGATTATATAAATGCTTTAACAATGAAGCAAATGAATACTGGGATTGATACGTATTGAAAACTACACAAAGAAACAATTTTTTATAGGATTAACTTTGACCTTTCCATCCTACTGTACAGGTGCGCCTATCCAGTCTGCGCCGAAAAGGGATATGCTTCTAAACCCTTTGACTATCGTCATATCACTTTAACCCCGTTCTTTCTAAAGCTTTCGAATCTATCGTTGACAGGAAGATTTGGAAAGATCTCAATTCTTTTTCTCTTATCTCAGATCTCGCCAGCATGGCATTCGAAGAAGCGCTCTACTGGTAATCTTCTTTCTCTTCTCTATGATTTTTGGTCCTCTCCTCTTCAGGCATGTTTTCCGTTGAATGTCTTTGCTGTTGTGTGATAGGGACATATTGTGATTACCATCGAAGAGTTTGGCACAAAAGATTTGATTTCTTAATCTTTCCGTATTGTCCGTACTATTCAGGATCAATCTCTCTCTTTCTCTTTTTCTTTTTCTATTTTCTCTTCTTTTTCTTTCTCTCTCTCTCTCTCTCTCTCTCTCTCTCTCTCTCTCTCTCTCTCTCTCTCTCTCTCTCTCTCTCTCTCTCTCTCTCTCTCTTTCTCTCTCTGTGCTCTTCCTTCTGATTTCCTTTCCGGTCTCTGTAACAGATACTGATGACAGTCACCGTTCATATTATAAAACTGTTAAATAGTGGTGTTTCTCAGGGCTCTCTCCTATCCTAAAATCTTCGTTTACCTTAGCATTAAGGTGACGATTCTCTCTGTTTTACTTCATCATCGATCCATTCCTATGACTACGCCTCCACACCCATGATTTCCTAAATTTGGTAAAATGTCAAAACCATTGGCAACTAACTCAGACTGACCTTGGAGAAAGTCGCCCTTGATCTTTTATCAAATTTTTTTGGGGAAAGAGGAACAAACTTTGCTATTTTCAAAGCCTCAAAAACTTAATATATTCATCTCACTACTCAACAAATCTTACACGCAACTATAACATCTTCGGAAATTCACAATTCAAACCTTTGTCTCTACTTAATATTATTTGAATTTATTTTTCTCGTGAAGGATCTTAATATTTCACTTTCTAAATAAGCTATTAAAAAAATTGGATATTCGAGGAGTCTTTAGATTGTTTTTACGTCATCACAGTTTCTTGTTCTTTTTGTCGATGTCGTTTTCCCCTAAATGGAGAATGTTTCAAACAAAATTTTGGATTTGGGTGGCTTTTATTCCCCAACTCTCCAACTTGTTTTCTCTCCTTCTCTCTCTCTCTCATCTTCTCTCTCTCTCTCGTTCTCTTCTCTCTCTCTCCTCTCTCTCTTCTCTCTCTGCTCTCTTCCGTCTCTCACTTTACCATTCGTCTCACTTTCCCTCTCGTCTCTCCTCCCTCTCTCTCTCTCAATATAATATATATATATATATATATATATATATATATATATATATTATTTTATATTTATATATATATATATATATATATAATTATATAATATAATAATATATAATATTATATATATATACATAATAATATTATATTATATATATAATAATATATATAGATATAATATATATATATATATATTATTATTTTATATAATATATATATAATATATATTATATATATATTATATATATATATATATAATTTATATATATATATATATTATATATTATATTATATTATATATATGATTATATAATATATATATATATATATATATAATATAATAATATATATTATATATATATATATATAATTATATATATATATTTAAAAAATATAATTAATTATATATATATATATATATATATAATAGATATATTATATATATATTATATATTTATATATTTATATATATATATATAATATATATAATATATATTTATATATTTAATTATATATTTTTCAATATATATATATATAATATATATATATAATAGTATATATATATATAATATACTATATATATATATATATATATATATATATATATATATTATATATATATATTATATACTATATATATATATATATAATATAAATAAATATATATATAATTATATATTATATATATATATATATATAATATATATATATATAATATATATATCATATATATAATATATATATATTATATATATATAATATATATATATTATTCCAAATAGCTAAATTTTTCCTCCCTCAAACACAGAGCAAACAATTTTAACACAATTTCTCACCTGAAATAGATACCATAATAAACTAAGAAACAACCTCAGACAAGATAGACAACGAAACTCAGCTCGACTAAAAGAAATCATAGACCTTAACAATAGAATAAAAATATTAATTAACACAAATCAAAGAGAGATCTGGAAGCAATACACCCAAAATCTGAATCACAAGACAAAGCAACATAAATTTTCAACAGAACAAAATAATTCGTATATCAAAAACCCATTCCCTTCCAACACACAAAGCAATCTGCAAACCAAACAAGAAAAACCTAATCCAAAAAAAAAAACAATGCAATATCATCATGTTACACAATTTAAAAATTAGCCATAAACCCACAATGCCCACTAATAGACAAATAATAATTAAACGATTTAAAAAATTTAAAACCAATCAAGTAGACCACTCCCCCAGAGGTACTTAACATAATTAAAAAAAAAACAAAACAAAAATCACAAGTAGTAGGCATAGACCAAATTTCTAATATCCACCTCAAATATTTGTGAACCAAAGCTATCGAAATCCTTACTCAAATATTTAATATGGCATGGCAAACTAACATTCTCTCTCTCTTCTGGAAACAAATCCATGTAGTTTATATATTAAAGCTAAGTAAACCACCTAACAGCCCCGTATCATACATACCAATTTCACTGCTCTCCACAATACCCAAATTATTGGAAAAATTAATACTCAATAGAACACTATCTTCTATTCATGAATCTAAAACTCAACATAGATTTGGACAAAACCATTCCACAACCACTCTCTTAAATGATTTAACATCATATTCTGAATGACTTTAACCAAAATCCTCCCCCCATCTCGCACTATTCTAATCGCAATAGATATCAACGAGGCATTCGATTCAGTCCCCCGAAAAATATATTTTTATAGAAAAAATATTAAATACTAACATGCCCCCTAAAGACAAAAAATTGAAGCAAACTTCCTCTCAGGACGTACAGCTAAAGTTTTATAAGGACGACACTCCTCTCGTATATACAAACTATATTATCGCACCCCCAAGGAACCATTCTCTCACCTACACTTTTAAATCTCTTTATGCACGAGCTTTCAACCCCACATTCCTTTATATAAAAATTAATAGCCATGCCGATGAGCTAATCACAAGCGCTCAACAACCCTCCAATACACTGGGCATACAGAACTACAACACTATGTAGGAAAATTGAGGCAGTGACTGACATTAAATAGACTGTCAGCCTGGTCATAAAAATTCTCAATTACATTATTCATACCAAATAAAAGAGAATCACATACAAATCCAACAAATTATCTTTTAGATAATAGATTCCCTCCTAATAGGCAGCCCACCAACTTAGGATTGATATTCGATACAAATATAACATTCACTCCCCCCCATTAGCATCTTCACATTCAAAACCTCACATAAGTTAAATGCTCTGAAAGGATTAACAAGAACAAACTTTGACCAACTAAAGAAACCAACTCTATAATATAGAGACAACATCTTAGCCTCTTTTTAAACTACGAATCTTCTGCATGGATCCCCACAATATCAAAATTTAACATTCAAAAACTGAAAGTAGTCCCAAATAAATCCCTCAGGATAATAACTGGCTGCCATCTTACCACACCTAAAAATCTTTTTCCAACTGAAACAAAAATTCTACCAATAGGGGCTCATCTCAACATGATAGGATGTCAATTCTATCATAAGTCACAATCACCAGATCGCTCCCTACATCAAACACTGGCAACACACCCATCCCATAATAGAATGGAAACACCTTACAACGCAATACTATTATATTATAAAACACATTGGCCCATCCTCCATCCGAACACATCATTAACACATTGACAAACAGTTAGATAGAAAACTATTTCAACATAACCAAGCAATACCATATCTCTAGAGCAGTCTACTGAATTTCATAGTGGTACATACTTTAGACTACCCAACCAACACGGGTGCAGTTTTCCACGGCTTCCACGTCTGGCACCACTCATTCCCTTGAGGAAATACAAATTTGATTATCCTCATAGATCCCTTCCCTTAGCTCTAAAAAACATATCATTAATAACAATAGACAACACAAATTCTCATAATAGCTTACCCTGCTTTAGAAGGTATACAGATATAATTTCACTCAACTATAACTATCGAGGTCGGTGGCAAGGTCTCGAGGCCACCTCCACTTCTTTGAAAGGTAAGGGAATAGGAGCGACAGAATATATATATGTATACCGCTGACTTGGGCAGATCCCCGCGTTGCTTCCTTTTTCCCTCTGACTTACTCCACTGCACAATTCAACGCGACCGGGGCCCCTATAATATATATATTATATATATATATTATATATATACATATAATATACGTATATATATATTTATATATATATATATATATATATATTATAAAGCCCGTGGCTAAGTGGAGGGGTTCAAATCTGCCGAAATTATTCAATGCGACAAAAAAAAATTCCTGCTTAATGAATTTTAATTTTTAGTTTATTAGAAAAAATAATCAAAACAAATTAAGACTAAACGATCCCGGGAAAGGTACAAGGAAAACACACACACACAAACAATATATATATATACTATATATATATATATATATATTATATATATATATATAATAATATATATATATATATATTATATATATATATCATATATATATATATATATATATTATGGCTTCGTGAAGTTATTTTAGGGGTTTATTGGTTCAGAAAGCACAAACGAGAATCTCTAGCGAAGAGCAATATTGTGATGAAGAGGTGAAATCAAAAGGGATTTTCTGGAACGAGGAAAGGGTGTAATAAATAGTCGACTTCTGATTGGACCACGCGATATGAATGGTACAGCACGAAATATGAACAAAAGTTTTTTAAGTATCAAGCTCTTGGAATATCCAACGTATCCTACAGTAGGTGTTGATATGCTGTTCAACACGCGATATGAAGCAAAATATTTAAAAACTTTATTGGCAGTACAGCGAACACAACTGGACACTGTTTTTGAAGTCACCAAGAAGGAGGTTAACTATTTTACTGGAAAACATTGAGTGATTTTTTCAAGAAACTAGAAATGGCAACAACTAACACTAATGTGGTAAAGATAAAATGGGTGTATAAAGTTTTTGGTATTCTTCCTTTTCTCGTGGTCCTAATCGAAAGGATATCTTTATCACTCACTGAACAAGTTAAGTTATGAGAAGCTTTCAGAGCTTTTTCTCACCACCCTAGTAGCATGCTCTGTACAGAAGCATAATTATCCTTTCTATGCATCTTCCTGTAGAAGACCAGCTATGTTAAAATAAACGAAGGAATTTTTTTACAGTTGGTTCACCACACTCCACGGGCAGAGTCACTATTCAAGGAGGAAGTGTAGTAAACACAAAAGTTCACATTCATCAACTAACGCAATCTACGCAGATGAGCACAGACGGCAGGCTTTAAACGTGAGGGAGATTAAATACCAGAGGAATACACGAGATGGAAGAGATTCACAGAACAGAAGTGTGCAGGAAGAAGGAAGCACCACAGTGAATCTAGCGCTGGAGTTACCATCTCAACCACAAACATCGTAGCGCAGATACAGGCACCCCTTGTCTACGATGGACGCGTACAAGGTGGTGGTCACGCGAGTGGGTAAGCTCCCTCGAGGAATTTGCCGCTGATTACTATAAGAATATAGATAAGCACAAACATCGCGGCGCAAAGATAGAGGGTCAAGTGAGCTGGAAGTGAAGAACAGTTTTATAAACATTTTGGCTTTGATCAATCCCTGTCCAAAATCGCTCCGGGTGAAATCAAAGCCCCTAGATATGAGAGCAGTACTCCATACAGAGCGGATAAGACCCTGTGTTTTAAGCTGGAGTACTGAACAGAGGAAAAAAATTTCTCGACAGTCTAAAACAGAACTCGCAGTTCTTTGAAGCCCTAGCAACCGTTGATGTGAGGTTTCAGAATTTTTTTTTGTTTTATGTTTCAAGGAACAGGATGTTTTATTTTGCTCAACAAGGAGAAAAGAAACCGTAGAAAGAAAGTCGGAAAGTTAGAAAGGTGTTTTTAGAGAGTGAGATTTGATTATAAGTTGAGTTTTTTTAAAGAATTGAATTTTCACAGAGTTGAGACGACCCACCGGAACTCCTATCCAGTTCATGCGAGAATGAATCCGGAAAGATTAAGACGGAACGAGGCATTCTAGAAGTAAAAGAGGGAGGAGAATTGGAAATGAAGTTTGAAGAATGAAGGGTCGATCATCGGGAATGAAGTGGATAGAGTTAGATGTGCAGGTCGAGAAGATTCCTTATGAAAAGTAGGAAGAAAAGCAGGAGATAGGACGAACTCTTGAAGGAACATCGCATATGACGACAGAAGAAAGTAAGTCACCTCATACAACACAGCCGATTTTGAGCTATTTGAAAGAAAGCTAGAGACATAAGTAAGCAAAGAGAATAAGGAAACCCAAGGGAGGGAGCTTGGAAGACAGTGAGAGCGTGCCAAAAATCCGGTCAAATGCTTCGGATATGTCAAGAGCCACAACGCTGAAGTCCCGTAGTTCCCTAAGAGCGGAAAAACCATAGAATCGGTTAATGGAAAGTATTATCGCCCAGGTTGAGACTCGAACGTCCGAAACGTACTGGCGATTGGAAAGAAGTGATGAGTTTCAGAGTGATCTAAGAAGTGAGATTTGAGAAGTGTTTCAAAGATCTTAGATAGAATACAATGAGAGCTATAGGGGGCGATAGTTAGAAGGATAGAGCGGCTTTCTCTTTCGGAATAGGTTTGACATGTGCGTGTTTCCACACTGAGGGAAAGTGCTAGTATTGAAGCATAGAGAATATAGTTGAACGAGGGGCGGGGATAGCCCGGAAGCACACTCCCTCAACTCGGGGAGGACTGGCAATCCGGCCACCCGCCTTTCTAACGTTCAGAGATTTCAGGAGCCAGTGCATCTGCTCACCATGTAATCACAATGGCAAAGGCATGGACACTGAAGAAGAAGAAGGAGGGTAAAGAGGGAATGCCAGAAGTCGTCCAGGGTTTGAGTTTAGAGGAAATTAGGACGGGGCGAAGAGATGGCCTTTTCAAAGTTGGAGAATTAGCCAACGGAACCATCAGATAGAATAAGAGGAGAAAGACAGATTTACGAATTTGTTAGAGATAATTTCTTGACAATAAGGCCAGAATACGATTGTAGTAGGAGACACGGAGGTATCGAGCACTTTCGTTTGACGAAATCCCGCTTAGCTCGTCGAAGAGTATCCCTGCAACGATTTCTAGCTGATTGAAAATTAGCGAGAGTGATAGGAGAACGAGACATTTTTTACCACTCCGATATGCACTGTCTCTAGCCTGACTGGCCATAGAACACAGCACGATGAACATGGGATTATGAGGAGAGAGTATTTAGTCGAAGAATAATGGACTGCTCATCTCCATCAAGAATTACATTGCTCCCTCCTTTCGGTCAGAAGCCCGACCAGCGTCACAAAGACAAAGCATGTCATTCCAATTTAGTTGTTTATAGAATCGACGCAAGGGCCTCTCCAATCGGCGATCAATGCAAAAAAAGATTCGACAAGATTTCGAATACTTTTTGTTCCTGCGAGAAATCATAAGGCATACAGTATGCACCTAAGGTTAAGCATAAATTGCCGGAAAACGGGCCAGATAATAAGCAAATTTTTTTTTTTTTTTTTTTTTTTTTAAAGAAAAACAAAGATTTATTTTTATATTTCTTTTAAAACATAAATTCATAAATAATTTTTTAAACCAGCAAGGAAATGGAATTGTTCATGTGAATGTTCTTTTACCATAGCTGCTTACCCGATCTGCCTCGGTAGAATCCCATTGATGATTGTTTCTTCCTTAAATGAAAAGATATTATGTCATATAAAATTTGAGATAATTAAGACTTTACATCTTTACCGAACGACAAAAAATAGCATTAATTTTTATTTTTAAAATTCATAATAAATATTAAAGGTTCAACCTATATGTCTATATCGGTATCTATCTATATCTACGTTTTTAGTGTTAAATTATTATATATCTAATATATATATATATTATATATTATATATATATATAATATATATTATATATATATATTATATATATATAATATATATATCATGTATATCTACGATGTGTGAGAGAGGTGTGGAGGTAAGTAAACTTCAAAACTCTCGCATAACACTGGCGTAATGAAAAGGGGATAGTGAATGTGTTTGGGTCATGATGGTGCAAGAAGAGAAATAGTATTTTGGGGGATGAGGTACGGAAGTTAAGGAGGAGATAATGGGCTAGAAAATTTGAAGAATTGTAAAATCTCTGCAAGCATAAAGGATTACTGGTGCAATGAATTAGAATGGAGGAGATGGTTTTGAATGGATTGGAAGTTGTGTAAAGCGTTTATGGAGTGTATAATTTTCAGAGGAATTGAAAGGAGAGCTGTAATAGTCTCTCTTATTAAAGAATATAGCGTGGTAAGGAACTGTAAGAACTATAGGGGAATTAGTTTCTTGAGTGTTGTAGGATATATGCTGGTATTTTCGTTGAAAGAGTACGTCGAGTGGCTGAGGGACTGATTGATGAGAATTGTGCATTTAGAGTAGTAGAGGATGTGTTGAATCAAATTTAACATTAAAAAAGGTTGAGAAAAGAAGAGAAAGAAAATTTAATTTTATTTAGGTTGTTATATAGATTTGCACAGATGTATGATTAGATTAGTAGGGATTTCTGGTGGCCGGTAGTAGTAATATCTGAATGTATTGATGCCAGGCTTTTACATGGCAATCAAGCAATAGATGTATTACGATTCGAGTCATAACACATCCCCGCATTACTCCACTATAGTATTAAACCAATCACTTCAATCCATTTAATTCTTACAACATGTTTCACTATTAGTTTTGATTTGTTATATTTTTCACTAACTACCAATTTCAACCTATCCATCCTGATGGAAGCGTGCATTCATACTGCCTTGCTGAAGAACGGAAACCCCAGTCAACAATTCAACTATCGTCCTATCCATTTAACCCAAGTTCTTTATTAAGTTATTGAATCTATTCTTCTCAGGAATATTCATAAATATCTTAAGTCTTCTAATCTTATCTATGATTATATAGGTCTTCCGAGAGGAGCGCTAGACTGGTGATCTTCTTTTCTTTTCTCTCTGACTCTCGCTTCTGATCTTCCGCATTTCGGTTAATCTTTTGCTGTGGCACTAGACATATCTAAGGCTTTCGATTAAGTCTGATACAAAGATTAAATTTTTGAATCTCCCTCTTTCGTTATTTATACTTCGCTTTGTGACCTTATCTTGAAATCCGCTTCAGTCATTTTGTGGCTGCTCTTGTGGATAGCCACTATTAATCCTTTAAATCTGTCAATATTCGTGTTTCTCAGAATTCTGTTGTATCCTCAACCTTTCTATTTTTTATCATTGATCTATCTGTTACTGTGTCTCCTTATTATTGCTCCTTCGAATTTGAATGAAATCATGATTGTTTTTAATGTCGCAATAACTTAGTTCCTTCATCCTTCATCTCTCTACTTTACATAATCTTCCACACAATTATGACACATTTTTATCTTTTCTGAAAACCCAACTCTAATTTTCTGCTATTATTAATATTCATGATATTTTTTTTTCTTGTGAATTTTTTTTAAAAAGATTAAAATTATCGTCAATCTACAGCTTATTACATACCATTCTATATGACTTTCTTATATCTTTGTATGTGTAGGTGTGGTGTTTGGTGCGTGCAAATATTACATAACAAACTAGATTTCCATAAAAATTTGAACAAGGCATCTTCGGAAATCTGAGGACATTTGAGTAAGCTGATGATATCTCTGCTCAACTGACAATTTTGTGTGTCCTACGACCTGATAGGAAATATGTCATTTCTCGCAATTTCCTGAACATATATTAAAATATGCAAATTTTTGAACCACATCACAATATATATATACTATATATATATATATAATATATATATAATATATATATATATAGTAATAATATATATTAGTATAATATATATATATAATATAATATATTAATATATTATATATATATATTATATATATATATTATATATATATATATTTTATATATATATATATATACTTATTATATTATCTATATATATATATATATATATATATATATATATATATATATATTATAAGCTAGAAATATCTTTTTTTATGTCTAATATATTAAACAAAAGTCTCATACAACACATTATCTCAATTTTAACCTCTCTCAGAAACAGAATATTCCTCCTCTTTGTCATATTTATTCATTCATTTTAACTTACCGCTCCTTTTACACGAAGATTCATGGAAAATGGATAACGCTGCTGTATGGAGCATGCTGCTAGGGTGGTGAAAAGAAACTCTGAAGGCACCTCATAACTTTTTCAGTGAGAGAGATAATGTGGTCTTTCTGATAAAGATCACGATAAAAGGAAATACAAAGAATGTTAAGAACAAAAGAAGGCTGTGATTGACCTTTTTTTTGAAAATGTTGCAGATGGGTGGAGAGATAAGAGAAAGATCAGTTCGTGGTCAGACGCTCTATGGACACTCTCACAACATTACAAATTTGCTGTCAAGTAGGTTGTCTTTAAAATTGGAAGTAGTAATGAATGGTGAAATCTTTTATATATGAGTAAATAGGAGATGAAGTGACAGATTGGAAATTGACTAAAAGTTGAAAAAAAGAGGAGTAATGTTTGAAACTTTGTGCCAAACTTAATAGTAAACTTTCGTTAAGTTTTGCGCCATAATAAAAGATTCATCTAAATGCTGAAGAGTGGAAGACGAAGAGTCAGAGAAATGGGAAAGGAGATCATCAGTTGAGAGTCCCTTACGGAAGCCATACTAATGATTTGAGGAAAGGTTAGAAGATTTACGATGTTTTTAAGTCCTCCTCTTAAGGATAGATTTTGAACCTTTAAAGAGAGCAGAGTTTAAAGGAGAACGACGAAAGTTGGATTGTAGATTTGTGTGCCACCTCTTTAGCACGCTGAATGAGAGAAAACTTTCAAGAGGAGTGAAAGGTTGAAGTTGAAAGGAAGAGACAAAATTGTTAACATGTCAAAACGCAACTTCAGATGAACAAGACTTTTAACAATAAAATATTTATCGTCATGACCTTACACCTTCTTAGTTTAAATCTCGGGGGAGAAAGAATGCAATTTCTTTAGGAGAAATAAGTTTGTTAGAAATAAATGAGTTGGAGTAAAGTAGAGAAGGAGGAATAGTTAAGTTAAAGTTGACATTTTCTTTGGCAAAATGCGAAAGAGTCATAAGCAGGAATTTTTTTTTTGGTCGCATGAATAATTTCGGCAAGATTTGAACACTCCTTAGCTACGCTTTTATATTATATACTATATATATATAATTATATATATATATATTATATATATATATATTATTATATATATTATATATTATATATAATATATTATATGTATATATATATTAATATATAATCTATAATATTATATATATATATAATATATTATATATTTTATATATATATATATTATTTATTATATATTTATTATCTATATTATTATATATATATAAGCCGTAGCAAGTGGGAGGGGTTCAAATGCTTGCCGAATTATCATGCGACCAAAAAAATTCTGCTTAATGCATTTTTATTTAGTTTATATCAGAAAAATAATCAAACAAATTTAGACTAAACGATTATATAATTAGATAAGGAAAACACACACCACAAACATTATATATATATACTTAGTATATTATATATATATATATATTATATATATATATATATATAGTTATATATATATATATATATATTTTTTATAATATATATATAATATATATTATAAATATCTATATATAATTGGCTTGTGAAGTTTAATTTAGGTTTTATGGGTTCAAGAAAGCCAAACCGGAAGAATCGTTTGCGGCAGGCAATATTGTGATGAAAGGCTGAAATAAAAAGGGGTTTTTCTGCGAGGAAGGGTGTAATAAATAGTGACTTTCTGATTGGCAAACGATATGATTGGTACAGCAGAAATAATAAAAAAAGTTTTTAGTAATAAGCTCTTGGAAGATATCCCAGACGGTCATCCTACAGTAGGTTGATTGTCTGTTCACGACGCATATGAAACACAATAGCATTTAAACACCTTTTATTGCCGGGAACAATGCCGCACAACTGGGAACTCGTTTTAAGTCACCACGAGGAGTTATCTTTTTAATGGAAACATTGGGAGTATTTTTCTCAGAAACAAAATGGACAAACTCGAACACTAATGGTTGTTACAAAAAATGGGTGTAAAGTTTTGGTATTTCCTTTTCTCGTGGTCCTAATCGAAAGGATATCTTTATCACTCACTGAACAAGTTAAGTTATGAGAAGCTTTCAGAGCTTTTTCTCACCACCCTAGTAGCATGCTCTGTACAGAAGCATAATTATCCTTTCTATGCATCTTCCTGTAGAAGACCAGCTATGTTAAAATAAACGAAGGAATTTTTTTGACAGTTGTCACC
>JABUQX010004350.1:22500-30503 GCA_015478945.1 Trachelipus rathkii | reverse complement strand
GATGACATGAAAGCATGGAAAAGGTAATATTATATTAATATATGATATATATATTATATTATATATATTATTATATATATTTATATATAATAATATATATATTTTTAAATTTAATATAATATATATTATCATATCTCAATCATATATTCAAACTAAAAAGGCTGCGTCACATGATTGGAACGAAACAGTAGATAGTAAGAATTGACTAAGTCGAAAAGAAAGCCCAGATTTACCGCCCCCTTTAGATACCCTTAAGTGAAAACTCGTCTCAGTCAGAAAAATCACCCTGGGTTCATGGGCTGCGATGGCACCCTACTATTTGGCAGTTCTCGTCAATGCTGAGCATCCTTGGCCATGTGGGCCAACCATACCCTCTCACAAACCCCGCCATTCATCCTATTATGTACCTTTCTTCTTGCCTCTACCAAACTTACATTCCTCTCCTACCACATTCTGTACGTGATAAATCTACTTTTTCTTCGGGTTGCCAGCAAGGTCGATTCCCAGCACACTCACAATATATATCCACTTACCAAATCGGACTTCATTCATCCTTTCACATAACCAACCATCTCAATGTATTTTACATTTATTCTCTAATTGGCTTCATTTTCTTCACACCACACAACCACACCACACCACAACACACCACACACACACAAACACACACTCCTAATAAGTTTATTCCTCATTTTATCATTTCTCACACCTAACACCCCAAGATTGTCTTGAAGCACATTGTTTACTTTAGGATCTATACCTTTCTTATTCCAGACCATAGTTTCACTACTATAGAATTAACACAGGTCAGGGAACAAACCCTCATGCTTTAAGCACAATCAAGACTTGTCCCGTTTATCACAATGATTTTAATTGCACCATTCCACCTTCCTACTTCACAACTTTCTACTACCCTCTGCATCATTCGTTCCCTTTTCACTTCTAACATATATATATATGCTAAATATTTAAACAGACACTTGTTCAGTTGCTCACCATCAAACATATTCACACCGAGTGTCTTCACTTACAACATAACCTTTACTCTTATCTTGTGTTTTACTTTTCAAACCCCTTTTTATATATAATATTATATATATAATATATATATATATATATATATATATATATATTATATATATATCTAATATTATATATATAATACTAATATATATTCAGACAGTATCGTCTACTGTGGACAGGTTTTTCTCTATAGATGTTTCCTGGACTTCAGTTTGTATGAAACGTGCTAGCTAGGCACTTAACACGGGACTTAACGTTGGCATGGCGCTTACTGAAAGCATGAAAAGAAGATACAAAAACGATGAGATGGAAGTTACTGAGAGTGATTTTGTCGTGGTAACTGGAAATGAATAATTGCAGTGAACAATAATATGGAAGAATTGGAGTAGAGAACATATTGACATTTATAGAGAAAGGTCAATTAATTTTGGCGGATTGGATACGTAAAGAAAATGCATAACAACGATGCATAAAACTGTATCACGATTAGATGGAAAGCTAATTTTAGAAGAGGAGGAAACCGGATGGGATTGAGGTGGCGCGAAAGTTATGAAATGACAAAGTGGAGGGGTTTGTCGTACAATTTCTCGGCAAGTCAAGTGCCTTAATGTTGCTGAGAAAGTTAATCTGCAGTTGTTTTAATTTCACCTGTCCGGCTTTGAAATATTTACTTTCTTGGACGTTTTTTAGATTCACTGGCAAGCTATATATTTTTTTTTTTAAATAAAAGTTCACACCTCACGGGCACAGCCCTATTCAAGGAGGGGAACTTTCAGGTAATTTCTACCCAGGATCCGAACTAGGATTCGAACCCGCGACCTTGCCATGCGACTCCGTCGCTCTACCGTTTGAGCCATTGTCCATCTATCGTCAGTTCTCTACCAAAATGATCGGCTCATATCCTTTCCTATTGTTTAACTATGGTAAATAATTAATGATAATGAATAATAATATATAATAAATAATAATAATTAATATAATAATAATAATATATTAATATTATAAATATAATAATAATAATGAATTAATAATAATATATAATAGACTAATCATAATAATAATTAATAATCAATAAATAATAATAATATAATAATAATAATAATAAAAATAATAAATTAATAAAAGAATAAAAATAATAAAATATAAAAAAAATAATAATATGTTTTGATCCAATGGAAGAAAGTTGGAATAGTAAAATAATATACAATAATAATAATAATAATAATAATAAGATAATAATAATAATAATACTAATAATCAATAATATAATACTAATATAATATTAATAATAATATATTAATAATAATATAATAATTAATTTTATTATTAAATAATCATAAATAATAGAGTATTGTTTATAATTACATTATAATTTAATAATATAATTATTAATTTAATTTAATTAAATTATAATTATAATATAATTAATATTATAATTAATATTATTACTACATTACCATTAACATTAACATTAACATTAACATTAACATTAAATTAACATTAACATGAATATTAAATATTAAATTAATATTATAATATTATTATTATTATTATTCTATATTATTATGATTATTATTATTATTATTATTATTATTATTCATTTTATTATTAATTATTTATTATTTTTATTTATTATTTATTATTTGATTATTTATTATTATAATATTTATTTTTTATTATTTATTATTTATTATTTATTATATTTATTTATTATTTACTATTTTTTTTTATTATTTATTATTTATTATTTATTATTTAATTATTTATTATTTATTATTATTATTATTATTATTATTTATCCATTATTATTTTATTTTTATTATTATTATCTATTATTATTATTATTATTGATTATTATTATTATTATTATCATTATTATTATATTATTATTATTTATTATTATTATTATTTTTATTATTATTATTTTATTATTAATATATATTATATTTATTTTTATTTTATTATTATTCATTATTATTATTATTATTTATTATTATTTTTTACTATTATATTATTAATTATTATTTATGTATTATTTATTATTATCAGTAATTATTTAATTACTATTATTCATTTTTTATTTTTAATTTTTATTTTTATTTTTATTTCTTATTTATTATTATATTTATTATTATTATTATTCTATATTATTATTATTCATTATTATTAATTATTTTATCTATATTTTATTATTATTATTTATTATCTATTATGTGTTTGAATATGATATTATACCATTGAGTGATCTTAGTTCTATGTGACAATTAAGTATGAATAGTGCATTATTTCTTATAATATTATATTTAATATTATTATTATTATTATTAATTGTTATTAGTGCAATAATAGAAATAAGTATTGTAATTATTCATTTTCATTATGGTTATTTGTATTATATTATTATTATTATTATTATTATTCTTGATATTATTATATTATTGATATTATTCATTATTATTGATATTTATTGATATTATTGATATGATTGATATTTGATTGATATTTTTATTTAATATTAATATTAATATTATTAATGTTAATCTTAATATTGATTTATTTATTTTAATATTAATATTATATCTATTATTATTTTTTTAAATAATATTAAATATTAATATAATACGTATATGTTATTATTAACATTAAATATTAAATTAATATTTTATTTATATTATTATTTATATTGTACTTTATATTTATATATATTATATTTATATTTATATATTTATATTTATGTTATTATTATGAGTTTTATTATTATTATTGTTTTATTATTATTATTCATTATTAGTACTTATTATTATTATTATATTATTATTATTATTTATTATTATATTTTATTATTAAAATATAATAATAATATAATAAGCAAACTAGAGATATGAAGATGAAGAACAAAAAATCAGGAAAAAAAGTAGAATCTACGTATTATTTTCATTATTATTATTATTATTATTGTTTATTATTATTATCTATGATTATTATCTATTATTATTATTATTAATTATTTATTTATTATTATTATTATTATTATTTATTTGTTTCAATTTATTATTAGTATTATTATTTATTATTATATTATTCTATTATTAATTACTATGAATTATTATTATTATTATTATTATTATTATTATTATTATTATTATTATTATTATTATTATTATTATTATTATTATTATTATTATTATTATTATATTATTTTATTTTATTATTATTATGTATTATTATGATTTATTATTATTATTATTATTATTATATTATTTTATTTATTTTATTATTATTATTTTATGATTATTATTATTCTTTTATTATTATGTTATTATTATTATTATTATTATTATTACTTTGAAATATCATAATTTTAATAATAATTATATAATAATAATAATAATAATAATAATAATAATAATAATAATAATAATAATAATATTTTAATTTTGCTTTTGAACTTAAATAGATGTTTCTCATTCAATTTGCACATGCCTTTTCAAGGATGCATCTCTAAATATTTCTTTGTGTTGTTCCTGAATGTGAAGCCCAAACATCGTGGTCATTTGTCAATGCAGGTAACAAGCACAATTTAATAACTTTTTCTTTACGCAAGGGGTATATTACCTGGTACTGATATTTTATATCAGATATCTTATAGTGCTCTAAGCTATTTTTATTTTATTTTTTATATGGTAGAAGAGAGATTTCATTTTCATGTTCTCCCATTTGAAAGAGGTGCAAGGCAAGTGTATTCTGAACATGTTCCAAGGTACAGAGGTTCAAGTTCACCAGTTTCTACTTGCAGTATTATAAATTTATTTTGGTTTTCCCAAATTTCATAATTTCATATATTAAGAAGTCTAGATTAAGTTAACTCATGATATTATTGGAGACTTTGAAGATATTGAGAGGATCTATTGGACCATCTCCGGAACCCTATGGGGCTCTAAAGAACTACTGCTTCAAGATACGGAGCTTTTCGATATCTTATGCTCTGGAACCTCGAAGCTAAAGAAAATTACAGCAGCTCATATATATTATATATATATATATATAATATATATATATTTTTATATATATATATATATTATTATTATTATTATATATATATATATATATTATATATATTATATATATTATATATAATTTCTATATATAACCCTCAACAGTTTTTTTTTTTAATCTTCCCATGAACAGATGCAGATTTACAGCCAACATTGTCTTCAGATAATTTCCAATCTTAAAGAAATATTTAAAAAAAAAAATAAACTAAAAGAAATAGAATGGAGAAAAATGACGATTAATGAGAAAAGAGATTTTCAAAATAAAAATAAAATCTATGTAAAATTATTAAAAAAAACTCAACAATAGAAATTAAATATGTTTAATCTTTACTTAAATGAATCGTTCTAGATTTTTTTTTTACTAATTATTTTATTCAGATTGTTATTATATATATTTATATTTTATTTTATATATTATAATATATCTAATATTTATTATATTAATATTATATATATATATATTTATATTATATATATATATATAGTATTATATTATATATAATTTATTTTATATATATTATATATATATATATATATATATATATCTAATTATATTATATATATATATTAGATAGTATTATATATATATATATAATATATATTATATATATATTATATATATATATAAGAGAGAAGAGAGAGAGAGAGAGAGAGAGAGAGAGAAGAGAGAGAGAGGAGAGAGCGAGAGAGAGAGCGAGAGAAGAGAGAGAGAGAGAGGGAAATTCCATTAACAATCAATAAGAACCGCCACGCAAAACGAACAAAAAATATTTCAGATAATAACTCAATCATCTAATAAGCATTCCTCGGCAGAAAGACTCTATTAATTTTATGGATGCGAAGAGAGGTAAAGCGCCTTCTGTGCAAACAGATATTCATTATTCGTAGCCACGTATTCCGCCAAACCGATTAGATGTTGGCTGCTGGCAAGTCTATTTGTCTTCGCTTAATGTCCATTGTCTTGATAAAAGTTGGTACTTGTGTTTCCATATGCAACGATATATTATATACTATACTATTATATATATATATATATATTATATATATATTATATATATATATTATATATACTATATATATATATATATATATATATAGTATATATATTACACTAATATATATATATATTATATATATATATATACTATATATATATAGTATATATATAATATAATATATATATATATATATTATATTTATATTATATATATATTTATATATATAAATATTACATATATATATATTTTATAGTTATTGTTTAATATATCAAAACAAAAATTTATTTTAACTTATATACTTTCTTTTTAATATATTTTTTTTTAATTTGTCCAATTTTTCTGTGGCGTTTCTTTAAATTTTTAATAAAGTATTATATATATTATATAATATATATATATATATATAACTATTATTATTATCAGTGGCGTAGTTAAAGGATAGGCTGGGTAGGCAGTGCCTTTCTTATTTTTAAGAACAAATAAATAATTAAAAAAAAAATAAAAAATAAAAAAAATAAAAAAATGTAATATAATAAGAACCATAAGGAAAAATTAATCTACAAAATCTTAAAGATATAAAAAAAAATGAGCTATTTATGCCTTGCCTGCCTATCTACTGCATAACTTGCCTCCTAAGGTACGCGTAGCTGAAATAAAATATCTCCTATATTTGCAATGATATTAAGACAGGCGAGCCTGCTCTTCGTTTGGCGCTGTTGCCATATATCGGGTATTTTTTTAAATTTTCTTTGGAAATCGTTTTTCGCTTGCAATTTTAATATATATAATAATATATATATTACTGATATATATAATATATATATATATATATATATATATTATATATATATATATATATATATTATATCATATATATATATAATATATCATTTATATATATAATATATACTATATAGTATATATATCATATATATATATATTATATATTTATATATATATATATATATATATATATACTATTTAATTTGGCTTAAACCATCGTCAAGCGCAATAATAATCCGTAGAGTGTCGTTACGTTGGAACGTTAGATAACTCGATGATCTAATTCAAAAACGCCGTAAAAAATTTTACTTTGATAATTTTTTTGGACTTATTTTTCGGGGATTTTCGATTATACCTTCGAGATACATTAGTTATCTACGAAAGTTAAAGTATTGTGTGGCCGTATCTGGCAACAATGACAGATTTGGTGAATTATTCAGTGTTTATTATATTTTCACGTTCAGTTGCTGTCCTGCTTTCACGTGAGTTGTGTGTGTTAGCGATGTTTTACACCTTTTATTATTTGTTATAATTAGTGTATACTAGTGTTTTATTGTATTATTTTAATAATAATACCATTATTTTCAGATATTTTGGTAGTTCATAAAAGTGATCAAATATGGGCAAAGTTAGTGATTTGAGTCCACGGAAAGTCGGACATATTAATGTGTTATTGCAAGTGAGCAACTTAAAACAGAAAGAAATAGCAGCAAAACTTGGGGTTTCAACTCAAACAGTTAGTAATATTAAGAAGAAATTGAAATACGGTCACATTTTGAGCTCAAATAGGGTTGGCAAATGTGTAAAGAAAAGAAAAACAACACCCAGGGAGGACAGAAAAATAATTCAAATGGCTCTGAAAAATAGAAGACTATCATGTAGGAAGCTTTCCAATGTTCTATCAGCAGAGGGGATTAGTATTTCTAGAAGAACCGCCAATAAGAGGGTATTAGATGCTGGATTAAAGCCTATCGTCCAAGAAAGAAGCCTAGACTAACTTTAGAAATGAAACGGGCACGTAATGCCTGGGCTCAGACTCATATTCATTGGACTTCTGAGCAATGGGAGCAGGTAAGAGTTGATCAGATAGCTATTATTTCTTTTATCACTCATAAAAGAGCATTTGTTATTAGTAAAATCGCAA
>JABUQX010004350.1:10000-12500 GCA_015478945.1 Trachelipus rathkii | reverse complement strand
AAAACCAATGCTCTAAACATAATTGTTAAACGATGTAATTAAAACTTTTCTTAAAATGTTCACTTTATTAAATCCTTAAAACTAAAACAGCAAGCAGGTAAGCAAATATAGGGATGAAACTTTTTTCCAAATTAACAACAATCAATGATGCGATAAAAAATTATAAGTCGACGTTTCGGGAAGTGTACTATTCCCATCATCAGGACACAGAGTTTTTTATTACTTTTTATTAAATTTACAAAAATAAATATCAATTAATATAAACAATTCATCTGAAAAAATGAAATGATAACAATTAAATACACTGTTTTAAGTTATGAAAGTTGCAGTTGATAAGGACCACTATCACTGTTGAGGGAAGGTTTGAGACTGGCAATATGGAGTGATTCCAGAATTTTTAAATCAAGGAATTGGTTGGTTTGACTTAGTATAGTGAAATATTGTTTATTTATAGGGTGATTTTTATTGTGGCTATGATTTCTAATACTAGATGCGGGAGGATTGGTGAAAAGTGAACCTGTTCTAGCCGAGCAGCCTCTATGCTCGTCCATCCTGACGGTGAGTTGGCGTTGGGTACTGCCAACGTAGGTGTCTTGACAGTCACCACATGAATATTTATAAACGACGGACGAACGCAGAGGAGCAGGCAGAGAATCTTTATGTAATAGCATAAATACCTTAATATATAGAGCTTACCATTTAACATCCGGTTATTTAGAACTTCATACAGAACTTTCTTTCATAATTAAACATTTCAACTCCAATTTATACCCCTCTTCCTTAATATATAACTTAATAAAAAGATTCCTTAATAAAATATATTCACACAACAAACCCCTTATGCTACCTTCCAAACAACCTTTTTATATTAAAATACCCTTCTACGATCACCATTACACTAAAATTAAACAGGAACTTACAAAACTTTTATCCAACTCTTACCCTCACCTAAAACTTATTTTTCTCTTTACGCCCAACTCTTCCATAGGCTCCCTTCTAAACCATAAAGATTCTCTGCCTGCTCCTCTGCGTTCGTCCGTCGTTTATAAATATTCATGTGGTGACTGTCAAGACACCTACGTTGGCAGTACCCAACGCCAACTCACCGTCAGGATGGACGAGCATAGAGGCTGCTCGGCTAGAACAGGTTCACTTTTCACCAATCCTCCCGCATCTAGTATTAGAAATCATAGCCACAATAAAAATCACCCTATAAATAAACAATATTTCACTATACTAAGTCAAACCAACCAATTCCTTGATTTAAAAATTCTGGAATCACTCCATATTGCCAGTCTCAAACCTTCTCTCAACAGTGATAGTGGTCCTTATCAACTGCAACTTTCATAACTTAAAACAGTGTATTTAATTGTTATCATTTCATTTTTTCAGATGAATTGTTTATATTAATTGATATTTATTTTTGTAAATTTAATAAAAAGTAATAAAAAACTCTGTGTCCTGATGATGGGAATAGTACACTTCCCGAAACGTCGACTTATAATTTTTTATCGCATCATTGATTGTTGTTAATTTGGAAAAAAGTTTCATCCCTATATTTGCTTACCTGCTTGCTGTTTTAGTTTTAAGGATTTAATAAAGTGAACATTTTAAGAAAAGTTTTAATTACATCGTTTAACAATTATGTTTAGAGCATTGGTTTTATTATTTATCATAAAAACCAAATTTCCGAAAAATAGCAATATATACAATATATATATATAATATATATATATAATATATATATATATTATATATATATATATATATATATATATATATATATATATATAATATATATATAATATTATATATATATATATATATATAATATATATATATATATATATATATATATATATATATATATATATATATATAGGCTTTTATATCGCATGCTTGCAGTCAGTTTTTGATTTTTTTTTGTTTTTCTTTTTAATATTATTGGCTACTATATGATACCAACAATGAATTTCAGTGGTAACGGACATGATTCAAAAGTTCGAAATATTTCAAATAATTTTTTAAAAATCAAAATTATGTTAAATATTGTTTTAAAAATGAATACTCGAAATAGAAAACTACTTACAGAAAAACCAAGTACATATTTGGAATCAGCATTTAAACCCTATTACAAATATGTAAAAAAAATAGGGGGCTCGAGCCGACGGGGGACAGAGGGGGGAACGTTTTCCATACCCCGTAAGGGAGGGGGCGGAGGAACCCCGCAACACCCATAAACCAAAGAGCGGGGGTTCCGGAGACCCTCCCGGAGGGGGGGAAATAGTTCCAACCCTGTCGTTCCCCCGGAAGGGCCGAGAGACCCCGACTCCTGCCATTTTTGTGGTTTACCCTTGGGTATTCCTTTAGTTAAAAAAAAAAAATGAAACTGATGGAGGCGTAAAACGTAAAAGGTCCTATATATTTATGAATCATGTCCGTTACCACTTAAATTGATTGTTAGGATCATATACTAGAAATATATTTTAAAAAAAAACAA
>JABUQX010004349.1:12500-17500 GCA_015478945.1 Trachelipus rathkii | reverse complement strand
CTGACAATAATCGCCTTTCGAAGTAAACCTTTTTTAGGTGGTTGACTTTTTCAGGGCTGATATTGTCGTCTCTTATATTAATAAATGAATGAATTAATGAATGAATGAAGAGAATGAAATATTTATATTATTTAGATGATAATGATGATAAGTGTATCTTAAATTCTAAATTCTAATTTTTACACATTCCGGGCGCGGGGCTGCGACATTGCTTTATGAAAAAGGAAGGTCGCAGCCGCCAAAACACCCAAGAGATTGTCAATAAACTAAATAAATTAATCAAACAAACTAAAAATATCTTTGGTTTTTTTACGAGCGGTAATAGCCGCTTGTCTTTGAGGAACTTTCCTCACACCCTCATCTTTATCAGATGTATTATTTAATTCTATGGGTTTATTAGTTTTGTCACCATTATGTGTTACAGACACTTCTGTTGGATACAATATATTGATTGGATAATGAGCTATATTGCCATCACCCTTTTTTAGCATCACAGTGCGTACACAGTTGTCAGCACCATATATTAGCTTTATAACTCTACCCAACTGCCAATATGGGCGAGTTTTGGTGGCGCTTTTTATTAATACCACATCACCCACCTTAATGCGGTTAACCCAATCGTTTTGATATAAATCATAACTATACTCACGTAAACTTAAAAGATATGTTTCATACCAAATGGTGCGAAAGTGTTCAAATTTTTGCTGCAGAAATAGCAAATGATCATTTAGCTGTTTATGTGAAGCAGGTTCTCCTTCCCACAAAGGGTCATCCGGATCCTCATCTGTTTTCACTGTTAGTGAAGCACTTCCATGTAGTTTCAAAAATGAGTTTGGAGTCAGAGGTACTAGATCCAGAGAAGACTCCACATAGGTCAGAGGCCTGTTGTTTATTGAATTTTGAATGCTGGAAAGTAAAGAAATCATATCAAAATAATTTAATTTAGAACGACCTACTGTTTTGTAGATGCAATTCTTCAGGATACGAAGCATTCTCTCCCATGCAGAACCCATCCACGGTGCGTACAGAGGCAGTCTTACATGTTTAATGTTGTTGATTCTCATATGCTCCTGAAATTCATCTGAAATTAAAGAATTTTCTATAGCATTACCACCGAGAGCAAAAGTTCTGGCATTGTCAGAATACAAAAAATCTACAATTCCATAAATGTTTGTGAAACGCATGAAAGATGATAAAAATGATTGAGTGGACATATCAGGTAATAGGTCTAAATGAACTGCACGTATATTCAAACAAGTATAAATTAATATATACATTTTCTTTTCTACAGAGCCATCTTTTATCCAAAAATGAGAGGTGAAATCAACTCCAGTATGCTTAAATGGTCTGAAAAAGTCCATTTGAGCTTGTGTGTAATTTGTAAATTTAGGATAATTGAAAGTGAAAGAATTATATTTTTTGCAAATAAGACACGACTCAATGATGTTTTTGACTGTTTGACGTGCTTTAGTGATCCAAAACCCTTTCAAACGTACCATATTTAATGTAGTTTGAAGTCCCAAATGTTTGCATGCAAGATGACAATCAGAAACAATGAGCTTTGTGAGATGGTGTTTTTTACTAAGCAAAATAGGATTAATAATATTATAATCATAGTAATTAGTTTTAGCTATTCTACCTCTGGTTCTTAAAAAACCATTGTCATCTAAAAATAAATTTAATCTTTTAACCAATTCTGGGACTTTGTCAGAAGGTGATTTTAAGAATGCTATTTCTTTTTCAAAATCGATATTTTGCATTATTTTTAACCAATATTCTTTACTTCTAAGATGGAAATCTTTATTTTGCTTTTTAGTTTTGAAAATGAATTGGAACACGTATGCTGTTACTCTATGTAACTTATGCAAACTTGAAAATTTATTAATATCCAAAATAGGTTCTACAGAATCATTTTTTAATACGATATTGGTTACGATATGTGTATCGATTAGCATTTTACTTTCTTCTGATAAACATTTTAATTCATGCTTGGGCCATTGGTTTTTATCTAATGAAAGCCAAGATGGTCCCTTTTCCCATATTTGAAATTTATTGGAAAATTCCCTAAAGGAAATTCCCCTAGTTACTAAATCTGCCGGATTTTGTGAGGTCTCTACATAGAGGAAATTAATCGTTGAACTAAATTCCTTTAATATTTCCGATTTTTTATTTTTAATATCGCTCAACCTATTTCTTATAAAAATTTGTTTAGTTTTTAACTTTAGGAGATAGAAGCCAAGCTAATATTATTTGAGCATCGACAAATATGTTTATTTCTTTAAAGTTATAATTGAAAGCAGAAAGTATTTGAGGAAGACATTTAAATGCCAAATATACTGCCAATAGCTCAAGAGTAGGCAAAGTTCTATTTTTTAAAGGAGCAACTTTTGCTTTCGATAATAATATATATGATTTACATTCAGAGGCAATATACATTACAAAGCCATAAGCTGATGCTGAAGCATCACAAAATATATTTAAAGTAGCATTGTTATCATAATCGAAAACAAATCGATTAAATGAAAGATTTTTAAGCAAGATCAAATCGTTACTCAATTTTCGATATTGTGCAGAAATATCGGAACTTACTTTCTCATCCCATTGAGTCTGAACCTGCCAAGTTTGTCTCATCAGAAGCCTACCCTTTATAGTTACAGGCAAAAATAATGACAGGGGATCAAAAACCTTGGATATTTGGGACAATAACTCACGTTTAGTTTCGATACTACCTGCTATGTTGAAATCATCAAGAGCCATTGTATCCGCTTCCATATTATATAGATATCCCAAAATTCTTTCGTTTTCACAACCATGCATCTCAGCACGGTCGTCTTCTATCATGAGGTCTTTGAGCCTTTTATGATTCGTATTCCAGGAACGTAAATAGAAACCACCCCTCTTCATCCTTCAACCGATGTCTTGTAAGTGGTTTCAATACAGAATGTTTCATCTGATATGACTTTATAAATGAGATTGTCTACATAAAGAAAATTTTTAAAACATGCGAAACGAGAATCATTAGTAATAACTTATCTGTGGATTATTTGATGACTAATCAAGATGAAACTGGAGAATAAGCCATACCGCCAAAAATAATTCAGTAGCTATCGATGATGTGATTAATCTCTTGATTCTGTTACATACCATTATGGAATGCCCACGTAATTGTTGTCTTCTTCTATATTTTAATCTGATCTAAGGGGAGAGCGCAGATTTACATCTGAAACGATAATTATATTTGTTAACTTATCCTAAAATTACATAATATTTAAAATAAAGAACTGCATAAGATTCAATTGCCCGGAAAAATGCAGTCGTTCATTCAGAGATGGACTTTGCGTCTGTTTTGAGGCTACAATTAAATACCGGTCTGATCTTAGTAGTTACCTGTTGCACTTCCTTTATTATTGGTCTGTGTGGTACCCAGACATAATTTTTTAGTTGTTCAGGAAGCACATTTATTTTTTCGATTATACCTTCATTTAATTGTTGTGTGAATACTTCAGAATATCGATCGATTAAATCACGATCTTTTAAATTTTTATACACTCGCTTTACTGCTGAAATGGCTACGTGGTAGTTAGAAGGTACTTTGTTAATTTTGTCCTTGTACCAAGGTAACTCCACATAATAATGACTATCATCACGCAGCTCTATTCCCTTTTCAAACTCGTGTATGAGTTTTTTATCGATATCGCTGATATCATTACTATCAACAATACCTATAGATTCTAAACTATACAAATTTTCTAAACCTAAATCTAAGTCTGGATTATTTTTTACAAAATTCAGAGGATTGAAATAAGAAATAATAGGATTTATAATGTCATGTACTAACTTAGAACAATTTATTTTATTTTTTGATGTCACAGTTGGAGTTTCGATATTTTGTATAGAAGAATCGATTATATCATAACCTAGTCATGACACAGGCGACTCTTCCTGAGATGCAGTTTCATGATCAGGCATATTTGACTGATCTTCATTTAAGAAATTTCTGATATCCCCTAAGGGAATCAAACCATCACTCACCTCGATAGCTGTACCTTTCATGCATTGGGTAAAAGTAAACTTGCTATAATGCTGTAAAATATCGACCCCTATTAATCCTTCGATATTTTCAAATTTGTCATTTCGTACGTTTGTGAGAAATTTATTAGATAATTTATACTTACTCATTTTCATGTCATGAACAGCCTGATCCAAACCTTCCACTGAAAAGTCAAGATCTACGTCATCAATGAAAAAAGGAAGCTTTAAAATTTTATCTTCTATATGGGTGTCTATGTAGACCCTTTTTAATATTTTATGATGTGACCCTAAAAATGTTTTTATTTCATTAGTGCTATCTTTTACACTGTTTTCATCAATTTGCAGTTTCCGCAAAACACTAGGCTTTAAAAAACTACATTGTGATCCTAAATCTGTGACACAATGTAAAATAGCATTTTTATTTTTATTTTTAAGTTTTAAAGACATTGTAGGTAGCAAATTTTGCTGCAAAGCAACCTCCCCAATATTTATAGCAATATTACTTACAAGTTTTCCCTGTATCTTCTGATTTGATGTTTCTCCAGCTCCGGCTCCACCTTTTGTCTCACAATCTGCTAGAAGAGATTTACTACATAAAGCTGAAATATGAGAGTGAGAATTACAAATGAAACAAGGATAACGTAATTTATTTTGAAGACCATAACATGAGGAAGCAAGGTGTTTATCACTACTACATCTGTAACATAAGCCCAGACTCTTACATTGAGCAACTCGCTCTTTATTGGTTGCATAATTTTTACATTTAAACATAGAATGTTCTTCTTGACAAAATTTGCAAATCTTTTTAGTACTCAAATTAACCTGGTTTTCAGCTACAACTTCTTCCCTATTACTACTAAAATTAACATTAGTTTTATTTTGGGATTTAGCTTTTACGATATTTGAATTTTTATTTTGGAAATAAGTTTTATTAGCAAAAAAAGGTTTCTGAAATTTTGTTCTAGAAA
>JABUQX010004349.1:0-7500 GCA_015478945.1 Trachelipus rathkii | reverse complement strand
GTTGCGTGGGTTTCTGGAGATTGAAGAAGACGGTAATCCCTGAGGGCAGCGTCCCTGTGGCTATTAGCACAAGTCAAACCAAGGTTTATTAGGTTTATCTGAAAGAAAATAATGTATAATGTACGCCTCCATGACAGATAACTTCACGTTGATAGTGGGCTCTTTATTCTCCAAGGGACGCTCCCAATGAAGCATTAGTCATTCCATGGGAAATCAATGAAGTACGACAGCAAGTCCGACCAGTTAGCAGCACCGAAGTGTCAGAAACATTTCCTCGCCGTAATCAGGGTTTTCTTCCAGCGGAAGATTTGAAGATATAGAAGAGGATACAGAGGGGAACCAAGAGGAGGAAAGAGTTTGACAGAAGGAGAAGAATTAGGAGTTAGGAAAAGGTATAAAATGATGGGCTCGTCTCCACAGACGATCAGCGATAAGAGTAGGGAGCTACGCCAGCTGCCCGAAATCATTCTGAATAGAAAAGTGGTAGGCAAGTTTACCAGCTGTGTCTTGAGAATTAAAATAAAGCCATTGGTGGTGGAGAACTTTGAAATCACTAAGTATGATGACTTCAGAGAAATGTGAAGAAGAGAGAATGTGTTCTAATTTTTAGTTTAAGTAGACGAAGAATTTAGGAAAGTCAGTAGAGTTAGGAGACATGTATAAAGAACATGAAATTAGTAGAATATTGACAGGACAGCTTCAGCCTTAAGGTAGAAAATTCGGAAGACGCCGAATCAAAGACACGTGAGCAAACATCATTGCGCATATATCCACAACAACCTCCTTTGACTGAAAGTTGAGTACAAAGACAATAAGAATCAAGAAGGTAGGGTTTGCTATCAAAACCTGAGTTTCCTATAAGAAAAAGAGATGCAGTTTAGGGAGGAGAGGTGATGTTCAGCAAAATGAAAATTAGATTAAAATCCGCGAAGGTTGCAAAAATTTATGAAGAAGGAATACGGTGCATTAGAACAGGTCAGCAACCCCGTGACGGTACCTTGTCTATTTTTCGAAGCATCCCCTCTCTAGACTTCTTCTAGACTAATCGTGTTGTTGCCTTTTTTGATTTTTTTTTCTGTGAAGAAAACCATTGATTGTAATAGTATTTATTTAACGGTGTGTGTTAAATTAGAATCAACCTACTTTAGTGTGTAAAAAAAAGTGAATTTGAGGGCAAGAGGGGCGAACCTATGGGTACTGGAGTTCCTTGGAACATACCCTAACACTCCATATATCCGCAAATTTCCTTTTATATAATATATATAATATATATAGTTCATAATATATATATATAATATAACTAAATATATACATACCTATACTACCTAGATGTAATCAACTAACAATCAATATAATAATTTAAATATCCTATTGGCTATATATAATATAATAATAATACTATATAATAATTACTAATAATATACTAACTATAAAATATAAATATATACCTATAATAATATAATCAACTATAAACAAGCTGGCGAAAATAATCACAGACATCTATTTCTTCCGGGACAGGGGCTTAAGAAAAAATCGTATTCCTAATATAATCCTAATACTACTTTCATACCTAATATAAATACCTATAATAACATCAGTACTAACTAATAATACTACTATCATAATCTAATATATACATACTACTACATATACTAGAAATACTAGTATACCTATATACATATACCTTAACCTAATACTATCATATAAATATAAAATATACAATATATATAAATATATATAAAGTGGAAAGGACCATACGTTGTTGTCGAAGAAAGAGGGGGAAATAATTGCATATTATATAAATTACTAATAATCAATCTTACCCTAAATCTAAGATTAAACTAAATATAAAAATCGCCCGGGCAACAATGAGAAGTCCGGAGCACCAACCAATCCCGAACACATAACAACATCATCAAAGTTATTTATGTTCAATATCATTCGACCAAATGCGTGCATCGGATAGAGCAAGGACGCCAAGAAAATCCAGAAGCTCTATTTCAAATCTCCACATTAATCTTATCTCAAGTAAGCTTTTCAGAAGGTCACTCTAATGTTGTAAAAAGCTTCTCTCTACTGACCCAAGCAGTAGAACGCGGCTCAAAATAGGAACCACGTTATTTCTGCACAACAAAAGATGAATATACTTTGGAAAACCATTGTGACTCGACGAAAACACAAGCAAACATCCAGTCCGTCATAATAAGCTAGTCTTTTGGCAAATCCTAGTAGCCTGTCCGCATAGCCATTTCAAACTTTCATAAATACACCATCGCCCTTTTTCACTAAACTAATCTATTAGCACTATTCGAAAGATCTTCCTAGTAAAATGGTTACACAAAGAATCTTTTATCTTCATCAACTATGGCACATAATTACCACCTGTTCAGAGATCGAACAAAATTGACAAAGAAACAAAGAAATAAACCTTAAGTTATTTGATGGATATTTGTTTCGTAGCAACTAATAATGCCTGAAATAATTAAATCATACAAAATGGGCTTCATACAAAACCCTGAGAAACTTGTACAAAAATAATAAGTTTTGATATAATATCAAAAGAGGTCCGCGAAAGTAAGCGACAATACATTGGATAGGCTCTGTAATTTCATCGAGGAACTTTTAACATTACGCTACGGCAATACAGACAATTATCACATTACCCAGCTCTGAATCACGCTAGCACATTCGTCAAAATCGCTGACAATCATCCTGAAAGTTGCATTATTTCTCGATGCCGCATTCACACAGTTTAACTACTATCCCGAAAGTAAGCTACGAAGCCTTGTTCTAGAAACAAATCGCGTTGTGTCTTTCATAAAATATAAATCTTTAAACCTCTGCCCTATACTGCGGAATAAAATATTTAAACAAGATCTGCGAACGATAACTCATAAATAATTAAGTAGTGATCTTACGAACACATTTCAGTGGCGGCGGCGGCCAATGCGCTCTCTCTCCCCCATGATACGCCACCTTTAATATAATATACCTAATATCAAATTTTTAACATATAACAATATAATTAACCTTGACTACTTGCAAATAAACATATAACAATATATATATATACTACCTATACTAACTATATAATACAAGACACTCTATATAAATATAAATACAATATACTATAAATAAAATATGTCAAGGTCCCGAAGAATAGCTAGACCACCTCGCTATATATATGGATCAACAAGTGCGGAAAATACAGAACATTTTGAAATCAGCGAACCAATTTCTAAGTGTACAAGGAAAAGCTTAGGTGAAATAAAAGGAAAGTGCGATAAAAACCATTAAATAAATAATAATTAACATAGGTTAATATTGATGTTACGACCTAGCGCTCGCGCTCTCCCCCAAATCTTCTCAAACCCCATGAGTCGACAATTCAAACTAATTCTCTATTGAAAACTGTTACATGCGAACATACGAAACAACAACAACACACCCACCAAAAACGCTATCGCATACGTAGATGTTCTCCCGTGCCGACCAATGATAAATAATAAATATATATTCCCATATATTGCTGATACTAAACAATAACCTAACCTAACCTAATTTAACCTAACCTACATAACTGTAATAATAATTATATTAATTTTTTATATTTTTTTTAATTTTTTAATTATATTAAGCCAGAAGGAGGAGGAGCTTGAGGAGTCTCGCTGCCAGGGGAAGTCCCAAAATGCCAGGCGCAAGATGTTATTCAGGGCGTCATTATTTTTATTAATTTATTAATAATTTTAGTTATTTTATCTAATAATTAAATAAAATATTTTTTTATCTTTTCCGAATCCAAGAGAACATTAACAATTCTTTCGATTATGTTTTACAATGTATTAAGAATTCTTCAAGGCTAAGCATATCCTAGCTTTTTTAGCCCACACAGGTTGTCAGCCTATCCGCGAATATTCGGCAAGTGCTGAATGTTCGCTTTCTACCGAAGTTGGTCTATATACTACTCATATATATATAAATACATAGTAATAAGATATAATAATATCAATACATAGTATATCATACTATAATATAATACATTGTATTTTCGATACTACATTAATACTACCTAATATATATATATATAATATAACCTATATAATCATATAATAATAACATTCTTCGCCCGAAATACAATACTAATATAATACCCTATATACTTAATAATAATCAAATATATAATATAAATACTATATATAGATATATATATATACAATACTATATATAAATAACTATACATATAATACTAAATATATATCAATATAATATATAAATATAATAATACTAATACATAAATATAATATATTCATATATACATATCTTCATCAATACATATTGAGCTGCTATACTATAGAATTCGCGAGCCGCCAAATGCAATTAAAAATCTAAATAAAAATATAATAAAATCCTAATCCACAAATTAGTATAACTAAAACTTTAAAATGAACAATACTTCACAAGACAAGTTTCCAATTTAATTCTATTATACTCTCAATGACATCCTCCGGCCAGATTAATATCTCATTACTCAGAAATATTTAAATAAGAATTTCGTCATTGTCTAGCATAATTTTATCTTTATAAGCAATTTTAAGTAGCCCTTTTACGCAAATGGACAGGTTGGTGATCCAATCGTATTTTACCTGGGCACAACTATTTTTCATCGTTAGAAATAATACAAATTAAGAGAAAACCTCGAAAGTTAATTGCGCAATAAGTTTATTCTTTTCCTTCTCTACTCTTCTTTCTCAATGTTTCACAGATGCGTCTTTTAATTCAGTGGTAGATCGGCCACGTCGATACACAAATGGCCCCATTATAACATACGTAATATAAATACATATTACACATATATAATACTATAACACCTATGATCATACTATACAATCATATATCACCCCTATCACCCTATAATATATAAATATATACTCATATATACAATATACTATAATATAATCTATTAATCTAATATAATCTAAGGCACTTGTTGTCACTAACTACCTCATCATAAAGTATATATATCTAAATATAATATATATATAACATTATTTAAAATATTTTAATAAAAATACATATAATTTTTTTAAACTAATAAAATTTTTTATCATTAATACTCTAATAAATAATACTATACTATACTATACAATATATACCCATACTAAAATATATATATAATTATGTAATTAAAATATAAACTAAGATACTATATACTACCCTACTACTCATCACTACCAAATACCTATACACTCATATATACTAATATATAATAATATACATCATATACTATATACCTATACCTAAATAATATATATATAATCTAAATAAATATATAATTACTATGAACGGATGTAAATGACTTGAGAATAAAGATGTAAATAATTACATGCTAGTTAATTTTAAACTTATGAAAAGAACTCGATCCCCAACCAGTAACTAGTACGTTCCTTGAATAACCACGATATATATATATATACTAAAATAATATATACCGTAAATTCTTACTAATTATAACATATAAAACTATACTAAATATACCATAACTATATACTATAACTACTAACTATAACATAATACTACTACTACTATCAATAAATACCTTATTATACAGTACTATTACATATACTATAACAACCCACCCACACATCATACTATAAAATCACTCAACTATCCACCCTAACCACCCTACACATACAACTATACTATAAAATATATATATATATTATATAGATACAATGCTATACATATACCACACTTATACCATTATGTTGTGGGTGGTGGTACTTAAAATAAACACAATACCCATTAAACCCCTAAATCAATCACCCTCATATTATATATAAATAATATAATAAATAATATATATATACCCTACTATATATATTATATATATATATATATATAAGTTAACTTCCTCATATACTATACTACTCATACATATATATATACACTCCAAAATAACTACAATTTAAATATATCTATAAGTTCATGTATATAATATATAATATACAAAATACAATATATAAATATATATAATATATAATATATATATATATACTCGCTAGTATTATAAAACAAACAACAAAAAAAAAAAAAAAAAAACAAACAAACAAAAAAAAAAAAAAAAAAAAACAAAAAAAAAAAAAAAAAAAAAAAAAAAAAAAAAAAAAACAAAAAAAAAAACAAAAAAAAAAAAAAAAAAAAAACAAAAAACAAAAAAAACAAACAAAAAAAAAAACAAAAAAAAAACGCAACAAAAAACAAAAAAAAAAAACAAAAACAAAACACAACAAAAAAAAAAAAAAAACAAACCAAACAAAAACAAAAAAAACAAACAAACAAAAAAACAAAACAAACAAAAAACAAAAAAACTAAACAAAAAAAACAACAACAAAAAAACAAAAAAAAACGAACACCAAAACAAAACGAACACACAAACAAACAATAAGAAAAAAAAAAACAAAAACGCAAAAAAAAAAAACCAAATAAAAAAACACAAAAAAAAAAAAAAAAAAAAAAAAAAAAACAAAAACCAAAAAAAAACAAAACAAAACAAAAAAAAAAAAATAAAAAACCACAACAAAAAAAAAAACATAAACAAACAAAAAAAAAAAACAAAAACAAAAAAAAAACACACAAAAAAAAAAACAAAGAACCAACAATACAAAACACAAAATAAAATCAAAAAAAAAAAAAAAAAAAAAAAAAAAAACAAAAAAAAACCACAAAAAAAGCCCAAAAAAAAAAACCCACACTTAAGAGGAATGTCCAAAACCCAACAAACAAACAACAAACAAAACAACAACAACACACACACATATATTTAATTTATATAATATAAAAAAATCATCTAATATATAAAAAACTATATAATACTATTCCTATCTACATATATATATATATTGAAGGGAAGTACAGTACTCCTGTCTGAAAACCCACCTCTCATTAGCTAAGAAACACGACTAGATTATGTTTGCAACAGACAGAGACAAAACACGTGCAAGCATTTGTGGACAAAGCGCATCATGAATTGGCGTTCGCTCCCGGGCGGGCATGCTTTGGACTCCTCAAAAGTAAGGTCGGTCGCAAGGCCCCCTTCCACAGACCCAGCCCACAGAAACTCCCCCAGAGGACAATGCCGCGACGCACACTCCGCTCTCGCGCACCTGAAAAGGACGCAACGGTCAGCTGTCAGATGAGAGCTAGGGCGTGCACACATTAAAGCCACTGAGAAGGCCTTCGACCACTCTGTAATCTTACGTGCAGTTGTGTCTGGCACCTTTCTGCAGTGAGAGAAGCCACAGTACAGGCGTTTTACAGGATGAACCGAACCAGAGCAGCCGCCCCAGCCAGATGTAAAACTTGAAATTGATGTTAAAATGCCTGCGTGGACAAAAAACGATTGTGGTTTAAAAAAAACAAAACTCGTACAAACGGAAATGTCTACTTACCACGGCGAACAACTATTGAGAAGAAAGATCCCGGGAATGCTCGGCGCTATCT
>JABUQX010004348.1:10000-12527 GCA_015478945.1 Trachelipus rathkii | reverse complement strand
TAAGAAGAGAAACTATCTGAGGACATACCGATACGGGCCTCTGAGGCAATTGGAGAAAGCAACGAACTATTTTGCTCAGAGGAGTCTAACCATTGATAAGAAGAGAAACTATCTGAGGACATACCGATACGGGCCTCTGAGGCAATTGGAGAAAGCAACGAACTATTTTGCTCAGAGGAGTCTAACCATTGATAAGAAGAGAAACTATCTGAGGACATACCGATACGGGCCTCTGAGGCAATTGGAGAAAGCAACGAACTATTTTGCTCAGAGGAGTCTAACCATTGATAAGAAGAGAAACTATCTGAGGACATACCGATACGGGCCTCTGAGGCAATTGGAGAAAGCAACGAACTATTTTGCTCAGAGGAGTCTAACCATTGATAAGAAGAGAAACTATCTGAGGACATACCGATACAGGCCTCTGAGGCAACTGGAGAAAGCAACCGAACTATTTTGTCAGAGGAGGTCTAACCACTTAATAAGAGAGAGAAACTATCTGAGGACATACCGATACGGGCCTCTCAGGCAATTGGAGAAAGCAACGAACTATTTTGCTCAGAGGAGTCTAACCATTGATAAGAAGAGAAACTATCTGAGGACATACCGATACGGGCCTCTCAGGCAATTGGAGAAAGCAACGAACTATTTTGCTCAGAGGAGTCTAACCATTGATAAGAAGAGAAACTATCTGAGGACATACCGATACGGGCCTCTGAGGCAATTGGAGAAAGCAACGAACTATTTTGCTCAGAGGAGTCTAACCATTGATAAGAAGAGAAACTATCTGAGGACATACCGATACGGGCCTCTGAGGCAATTGGAGAAAGCAACGAACTATTTTGCTCAGAGGAGTCTAACCATTGATAAGAAGAGAAACTATCTGAGGACATACCGATACGGGCCTCTGAGGCAATTGGAGAAAGCAACGAACTATTTTGCTCAGAGGAGTCTAACCATTGATAAGAAGAGAAACTATCTGAGGACATACCGATACGGGCCTCTGAGGCAATTGGAGAAAGCAACGAACTATTTTGCTCAGAGGAGTCTAACCATTGATAAGAAGAGAAACTATCTGAGGACATACCGATACAGGCCTCTGAGGCAACTGGAGAAAGCAACGAACTATTTTGCTCAGAGGAATCTTTTTATCATTTTTTGATAAGAAGAGAAACTATCTGAGGACATACCGATACGGGCCTCTGAGGCAATTGGAGAAAGCAACGAACTATTTTGCTCAGAGGAGTCTAACCATTGATAAGAAGAGAAACTATCTGAGGACATACCGATACGGGCCTCTGAGGCAATTGGAGAAAGCAACGAACTATTTTGCTCAGAGGAGTCTAACCATTGATAAGAAGAGAAACTATCTGAGGACATACCGATACGGGCCTCTGAGGCAATTGGAGAAAGCAACGAACTATTTTGCTCAGAGGAGTCTAACCATTGATAAGAAGAGAAACTATCTGAGGACATACCGATACGGGCCTCTGAGGCAATTGGAGAAAGCAACGAACTATTTTGCTCAGAGGAGTCTAACCATTGATAAGAAGAGAAACTATCTGAGGACATACCGATACGGGCCTCTGAGGCAATTGGAGAAAGCAACGAACTATTTTGCTCAGAGGAGTCTAACCATTGATAAGAAGAGAAACTATCTGAGGACATACCGATACGGGCCTCTCAGGCAATTGGAGAAAGCAACGAACTATTTTGCTCAGAGGAGTCTAACCATTGATAAGAAGAGAAACTATCTGAGGACATACCGATACGGGCCTCTCAGGCAATTGGAAGAAAGCAACGAACTATTTTGCTCAGAGGAGTCTAACCATTGATAAGAAGAGAAACTATCTGAGGACATACCGATACGGGCCTCTGAGGCAATTGGAGAAAGCAACGAACTATTTTGCTCAGAGGAGTCTAACCATTGATAAGAAGAGAAACTATCTGAGGACATACCGATACGGGCCTCTGAGGCAATTGGAGAAAGCAACGAACTATTTTGCTCAGAGGAGTCTAACCATTGATAAGAAGAGAAACTATCTGAGGACATATCGATACGGGCCTCTGATGCAATTGGAGAAAGCAACGAACTATTTTGCTCAGAGGAGTCTAACCATTGATAAGAAGAGAAACTATCTGAGGACATACCGATACAGGCCTCTGAGGCAACTGGAGAAAGCAACGAACTATTTTGCTCAGAGGAGTCTAACCATTGATAAGAAGAGAAACTATCTGAGGACATACCGATACGGGCCTCTGAGGCAATTGGAGAAAGCAACGAACTATTTTGCTCAGAGGAGTCTAACCATTGATAAGAAGAGAAACTATCTGAGGACATACCGATACGGGCCTCTGAGGCAATTGGAGAAAGCAACGAACTATTTTGCTCAGAGGAGTCTAACCATTGATAAGAAGAGAAACTATCTGAGGACATACCGATACGGGCCTCTGAGGCAATTGGAGAAAGCAACGAACTATTTTGCTCAGAGGAGTCTAACCATTGATAAGAAGAAAAACTATCTGA
>JABUQX010004347.1:30000-50000 GCA_015478945.1 Trachelipus rathkii | reverse complement strand
CTCTACAATACAATTTTAATTTTAGGCTTTTGCTTTACCGAATGTGTTCGAATGCATGCAATCGATATTAAAAAAAAAAAAAAAGTCCTATAATTTATGCACACATTTACACATAAATATAAAAAATTAGGTAATAGTCCGTTTGAGGATAATCCTATCAGATATTGATATTTTAGAAAAGATAATTGATTTTATAATATTTCCATCTAAGAGAGTTGTCAAGTCTTTTTAATTGCAGAATGTGTTCGAATACATGCAATCGATATTAAAAAAAAAAAAAAAGTTGTAATTTATGCATACACTTACACATAAATATAAAAAAATTATTTTACTAGATTGTCTTATATATATATATATATATATATATATATATATATATATATATATATATATATATATATATATATATATATATATATATATATATATATATATATATATATATATATATAAATATATATATACTATATAACTATGCTATATATATATATACTTATATATATATATAAACCACAAGGAAAATGAAAAGATTTACACGAGCCATAACTTGTATATATATATATATATATAACCATATATATATATATGCTATAATAACATAACAATAGCATTTATATATATATATATATATATATATATATATATATATATGCTGCTGTAATATAACCTTGTATATATATAACTTAATAATATATATATATATATATATATATATATATATATATATTTTTACAGACATCACACCCCACTCACGGGTGAAGCCCTATTCAAGGAGGGGGTGTTAAAATCAACAAAATCTCAACTAACCAAATCACATGAATGAGCACAGACGCAGGCTTTAAAGTGGAGATTAAATTGAGTAGGAAACACAGAGATGGAAGAAGAGAATCCCACAGAACAGAGGTGGCAGGAAGAAGGAGGCACCACAGCGAACTAGTCTGGAGTTTGCTAATATCAACACAAAACTTCATGTGCTGATACCGGCACCCCGCGTGCTACGAGGCGTCTTAGCAAAGGAGGTGGCACGCGAGTGGAAAGCTCCCTCGAGCACTTGCCGCTACGGTACCTATAGAAAAGAGATAAAGCACCAACATCGCGCCGCAAAGATAGAGGGTCAAGTGAACTAGAAAGAAACGGACAGTTTTATAAGTCTTTTTGCCTTTGACTCGACCCTATCCAGAAGCCGGGTGTGAAACCTGAGCCCCCAGATATGAGAGCAGTACTCCCATACAAGGGCGGATGAGGCCCTTGTATAACTAGAGAGTAACTGTGGAGAGGAAAAAAGTCTCGCAGTCTAAACAAGTCCCAGTTTCTTTGAGGGCCGCCTTAGCAACCGTTGTGGTGTGAGGTTTCCAAGACATTTTGTTTATGTTGAGGGCAGGATGTTTATAATGAAATCAACAGGAGAGACTGAGAGATCCGTCGAAAGGGATAGGAAAGTTAGAGAGTGTCTTAGAGGGAGATTTGAAGAAGTTGAGTTTTTAAGAATTGAATTTCACAAGGTTGAGACGACCCCACCCATTCTATCCAGATCAGCGAGAATGGAAGATCGGAAAGATTAAGACGAGCGGCAATTGAAGTAAAAGAGGAGCAGAATTGAAATGAGTTGAAGAATGAAGGGTCCAGTCATCGGCATATGAGTGAATAAGGGGTTTAGAATTGCAGGTGAGAAGATCATTAATGAAAAGTAGGAATAAAGTAGGGAATAGACAAGAACCCTGAGGAACACCACTATTGACAGAAAAGAGGAAAGAAGACGTCGCCCCATCAACAACAGCGATATTGAGCGATTTGAAAGAAAACTAGACATAAGTAAGCAAAGAGAAGGAGGAAGCAAAGGAGGGGGACTTGGAGAGCAGTGACGCGTGCCATACCAGGTCGAATGCTTTGGAAATGTCCAAGCGCCACCGCCGTCTCCCATGGTTCACTAAGGGCTGGAAAACCATAAATCGATTTGCAATAGGAAGTATATCACCAGTAGACCTCGAACACCGCACGAAAGCCGTACTGGCGTCGGAAGAAAGAGAATGAGATTCCAGATAGTAGTCTAAGAAGTGAGGGTTGAGAAGGGGTTTCAAAGATCTTAGATAGAATACAGGTGAGCTATGGGGCGATAGTTAGAAGAATCCAGAGCGGCTTCCTTTTTCGGAATAGGGTTGGACATGTGCGTGCTTCCAACACAGGGAAAATATTAGTATTGAGACATAGAATATAGTTGAACGAGGGGAGGGGGCCAGCTCGGAAGCACACTCCCTCAAAACTCGAGGAGGAATACCATCCGGGCCCCCGCCTTCTAACGTTCATAGATCTCAAGAGGACCCCATGCACCCGATCAAATGTAATCACGGGCAAAGACATAGGACACCTTGAGAGGGAAGGTGGAGGGGAGGAGAATGCCAAAATCGTCCAGGGGTTGAGTTAGAGGAAAATAGGAGGCCGAAGAGATTGGCCTTTTCAGTTGAGGATTAGCAACAGAGCCATCAGATCGAATAAGAGGAGGAAGGTAGATTTACAGAAGTTGTTAGAATGTTTTGGCAAGAGGCCAGAAAGATTTGTCAGTAGGAGAACCAAGGAGGTTAGCGCACTTTCGTTTGATGAAAGAGCGCTTTGCTCGTCGAAGAGTATCCCTGCAACGATTTCTAGCTGAATGAAAATTAGCGAGACTGATGGGAGGACGAGAATTTTTCCACTGATAAGCGCTGTCTCTGGCCTGAATGGCCAAAGAGCAGGCACGATCGAACCATGGATTATGAGGAGAGAAAGTTTAGTCGAAGAAGGAATGAACCTGCTCATCCGTCAACGATTACAGCTCCCACAGAGGCCGAAGCGTCATCAGAGTCAAAGCAGTCATTCCAATTATAGTCAGCGTAGAAGCGACGCAAGTCCCCCAATCCACCCGATCAAAGTGCCAGAAAAAACGCATAGGGCAGGATGGAGCTGTTGGAGAGAAAGTATTAAAGTTAAGAGATATAAGGGTGTGGTCAGATTTACCAATAGGAGCGAGGGTAGTGTATTTATAGAGAGGACTAGTATTGGTGAAACATAAGGTCAAGTGTGTTCAAAGATTTGGTTAGGACGATCGGAATGTGTGTGTAGGTTCTTTGATTGTTGCTTCAGATCGTTAAGAATGCTGAATGATTCGGCTCCTCCCCACCTAAATCAGTATGAGAGGACCCCAACCAATCCCATTCAGTGTTATGTACATTGAAATCCCTAAATTGAGAACCTCAGTATTTGGTTGAAGAGATATAACAGTCTCGTGAGAGGTGGTAAGATTTTCAAAGAAAGAGTGAAAATCTGTTCTCTGTGGAGACTATTAACCCTCGCACAGTTTTTGTAGTAGAAGGAAGAAAGATTTTGAGCCACAAAGCATCGAAGTTAGGAGATTCGAGATTCACGAGACGTGTTACAGGAGTATTAATGTTTACATAGGCACACACTCCACCCTTCAGACGGAAATTATGAAATAAGTTATAGTTAGATACATTAAACGAGTTAAAGGGTGAATTCTTAGCCATCTGAGTCTCAGACAAGAGCAAAAGGTTAGGGTTAGAGTTAGATAGATGATATTCAACAGAGACGAAGTTAGATTTTAAGCCGCGGATGTTGGTAAAGTTAATAGAAAGCCCACGTCTATGCAAATGTGCCATCTTTCACAACCACACACACACACACACACACACAAATAAGAACAATAGACTAAAAAAAAAAAGAAAGAAATCGGGATAAAATTGAATAAACTAAATCCCAACTTAAAAAATTCGAGCACTAAAATTAACTAAATAAAGAAAATATACTACTATACACTAAAAAACAAAACTTAAACCTAAACAACTTTGCTACACTTACTAAAATTTATTAAAACCTACAACTAAAAGAAAAAAAAAATGAAAAAACTAAATCCTAACTTAAAAAATTTAAGTACTAATATTATTTAAATAAAACATATACTACTACTATACACTAAACCTAAACAACTTTGCTACACTTCCTAAAATTTATTAAACCTACAAAAGAAAAAAAAATTAAAACTATAACTTGTCTTTTTAAAACTCCAAACTTTTAAATATCGCCGAAACGAATAAATAATTAGTTTCAATTTGATACAATTTAATAAAACTTTCAATTAAAACACAATGAGATTTAAAAAAAAAAAACACACACACACACTTTCACTAATCATAGAATATAATAATAATAATAATAATAATAATAATATAAAGATAAAAAAAAAATTTCGACCGAGAGCAACTTTCAAGCACGTCCACACTCCACAAGAAAAAAAACACATATATATATATATATATATATATATATATATATATATATATATATATGTTCGTTTTATATTTATATACATAACTATATATATATATATATATACTGCTGCTATATGCTGCTCTGCTGCTGCTCTTAATATATATATACTGCTACTTGCCTATATATATATACATATATATATATATATATATAATATATATATATATATATATATTTATATCTATATATACTATATATATATATATATATATATATACTGCTGCTGCTCTATATATATATACCTTATAACAACATAACCAATATATATAACAACCATGCTGCTACTGCTTATAGTAACTATATATATATATATGCTATTCTTACTATATATATATTTATCAGTGGCGGCTCGTGAACCGAAAACATGGGAGGCACTTCAATATATATATATATATATATATATATATATATAACATATATATATATATATATATATATATATATACCATATATATCTCTACTCTTTCTCTACTCATAACTATGCTATACCATAACTATGACCTATGCTGCTATAATATATTATAGCATAATAGCATAACTTTATATATGTATATATATATATATTTATATTATATAACCTTAATATATATATATATATAACAACAATAATATAATAATTTAATATATATATAATATAATAACCTTATATATATATATATATATATAATATATATATATATATATATCTACATATAATAATATAATAGCATATATATATATATATGCTCATATAATAATATAGCAACCAACAACTATACGCTGCTACATATATATATAGCAGCAACCAGCAGCCAGCAGCCCTTACTCTTAACACGCTCTGTATGTATATACCTTGTATATATGTATATATATATGCTATATATATATATATATCTCCATAATAACTATATATATATATTTATATATTAACAGTGAAAGTTATTTCCTCTTATTGTCTGCTGTTCAACTCGGAGGTATAATAATAAATAAAGATTTTTCGTAATTTTATATTTATACATGACAATTTGACTGTAAACACCATTAGTAAAAGACTTTATAATATAATTTTAACATACAGCTTGTCAATCTCCATTTCAATAATTAAATTTCATAAATTTCGTACCCACGAGTTACCAACCCTACAATAATTTAAAACCGGAGGAAGTTTCTCTTTAACCATCTTATAGTTCTACCATACCTGTCCGTCCGGCAATTACACCTTGGTCTCAAGAGTCAAATACTACTCTCCTTTTAATCTTGCATTGTGCGTGATCCAAAAACCTTGCAAACCAGTTATATTCATCGTAGTTTCCATAATTCAGCATATCACAAAACTACGTATGCATTCTTAATGTTATTGACAACACAGTTTCATCATGAGGGAGGATGGCTATCTACCTTGCAGTTTAGAGTTAAACCTAGACTGATTGACAGGGTGATCCAAAATACAGCCTCTAATCACACTTAAAATCTTTACGTGCTCGTATCCTCTATGACGTGACGAATTTTTGATCGAGATTTTAACATTACATAGCCCTCTCTGCGCTCCCCTCTCTATATAGTATATTTTTGTATATCTCTCTCTCTCTCTCTCTCTCTCTCTCTCTCTCTCTCTCTCTCTCTCTCTCTCTCTCTCTCTCTCTCTCTATCTATCTATCTATCTCTCTCTCTCTCTCTCTCTCTCTCTCTCTCTCTCTCTATATATATATATATATATATATATATATATATATATATAAAAATATATATATATATATATATAATCCATATATACTGCTGCTATATATATCCCTGCTGTATACCCTCTCTATATATTAAATAAGTTTTTTATTTAATTTTAAAAAAAAATAGTTTTCTTTTATTTTGTTTCACATATTTATTGCAGGGAGCACTCTGCCATGTTGAGAGTTGCCAATTTAAGGAGGATTTGTTATTTTAAGACGCTCGGAGGCTTTGTGGAAGCTCACTCAAAATAGACAAAAACAAGAATAAGGTTTCTCTTACGTTGCCATGACAACCAGTGTTTTTAAAGCATTATAATTAAGCTCTATAGTAGGCACAAATCGAAATGCCTCCAGTCAATGATTCATATGAAAAATAATGTTTCGGAAGAAAATAAATGATTTTAATGTAAAATTAGCGTCCTTGTATAACATTTTAAACATTATTTTAATAGTAATAAATAGTAATTTGAATAATTTTATTACATTAGTTTCTTTTATTTTTTTTAGAGGAGGCCCGGCCTCCTGTGCTTCCCCCGTAAAGCCGCGCCTGATATTTATCTTTGAGTCAGTCAAATATTTCTATTTGATGTCATCACATGTTGCAATTTGCGATGTGGTCCTCCATTTGAGTGACCTGTCGTTCTTTGTAAAGTCCATACAACAAAAGTTACATTTCATACGAGGGCCTTTAGTAAATTTTATTTCCAAGAATAAAGTACAGTTATTCGACTTTGTGCACGTGGCATTTCTAAATTTTGATCGAATTATGATAAAAATATTACTGAACGCTGAAATAGAGTAAGAAAACATTAATGAGCACACAAAAAAAAAAAAAATATATATATATATATATATATATATCATATATATATATATATATATATATATATATATATATATATATATATATATATATATATATGCTATATAACTCTTATATATATATATATATCTTATAACTTTGCTCTTAACTATATATATATATATATATATATACTTTAAATCAGTAGGTTTAATTTGTGAAAATTGATACGTTTGCGGCGTTTCCTCTTTCAGTTTTTTACTAGGTCCTTCTGCGATATATATATCTGTATATATATATATATATATATATATATATATATATATATATATATATATATATCAGTGGCGTGCATTCAGGGCATGCAAGTCATGCTGAGCATGACCAAAGAAATATAGAATTTTGCTAAATTCTTATTATATAAAAAAATGCTTACAAACTAATAATAAAGAACAGGAAACAAAATTACGCCAAGTTATGGTGTTAAAATCTTAAATTCATTTTAAAATTCTTCAATATTCAACACTTATATTAAACTAATGCTAGCATGACAGTTTCTCATTGAGTAGCATTTAAAAATATCTCCCGCAGCGACCGCGTTTACGGGTGAATTTCCTATTATTAATACAAGGCCGAACAAAAGCTGTACTCCAATAGCATGACACCCAGATTTTCCACTCGTATACTCAACGTATTTCAGCATCGTCCTCATATATATATATATATATATATATATATATATATATATATATATATATATATATATATATATATATATATATATATATATATATATTATATATAAATTTTCTATATATATATATATATATATACTTATATATATATATATATATATATATATATATATATATATATATATATATATATATATATATATATATAAAATAACTCATATATATATATATATATAATAATAATAATAATAATAATAATAATAATAATAATAATAATAATAATAATAATAATAATAATAATAATAATAATAATAATAATAATAATAATAATAATAATAATAATAATAATAATAATAATAATAAAAATAAAAATAATTATAACAAAGCTGATGTTAATATTTTAAGCTGAAAAAACCTAAGCATGGAGAAAAGATAAAACCCTGCCAAACGTACAAAGTTATCATTCTCGCTTAGTTCATATTGCCAAAGAAAATATATCTTTATTGATTGAGTTATTTGATGAAATGATTGATAATGTAGAGAAATGGGATGGAATAACTATCAATTCCGCAATTGGATTCAAGCACAAATTAGGTGATTTTAAATTTATTTTTCTACTCGAAGCATTTAGTGAAATATTTTCCTTTACTGATGTTTTATTTAATGTCCTTCAGTCAAAGAGTTTGGATATTACTTGTGCTAATGAAGTTAGGAAAACTACTAAATTGATTGAGGAAAAACAAGATATTTTCTCTAAAATATATGACAATGTTAAAGGAAATTTTCGATCAGAAAAACATCATGATTACTATAGAAATCTTTATAATAACATCATTCAAACAGTTGTGAATCAACTAAGAGTCAGATTTAAATCTCTGGAAGTTCTTGTTTTTATAGAACTATTAAACAGTCATAATTTTAAACAATACGCAAAAGATTTTCCTAAGAAACCTTTCGAGTCTCTAAGCATAATTTACGGAAGCCATTTTGACAAAAATTCGACTGCAGAACGAATTGATAGTTGTGTATTCTTCGGATGATTTTAGAAATAAAAGTATTAGTACAACTAATAAAAACACTTCAAGACAATGAACTTTGTGAGTTATGCTGAATTTTTAAACTTTTGCCACCTCATTGCTACGATACCATCTACAACAGCAACAGTAGAAAGAAGCTTTTCTGCATTGAAAAGAATTAAAGTATATCAGAGGAATACAACAAGCGAAACTCGATTGTCAAGTATTTCAATGATGTCAATAGAAAGGAACCTTCTCTTGAAGTTAAGAAATTCAGAAGATTTTTCTGAAAGAATTATAAATGAATTCATAAAAAAGGAAAGGAGGATGGATTTTATATTCAAATAAGGTAAGTATATAATTATAATCTAAATATATATATATATATATATATATATATATATATATATATATATATATATATATATATATAATATATATATATATATATATATATATATATATATATATATATATATATATATATATAATATATATATATATATATATATATATATATTTATATATTATTTAAGAAGCGTGACCCATAATGGGTCACTGCACGCCACTGATATATATATATATATATATATAATATATATACTTATATATATATATATATGCTCTTATACTCTATATATATATATATATATATATATATATAACATATATATATATATATATATATATATATATATATATATATATATATGCTACTACCTACTGCTACTATATGCTATGCTGAGCACTATCTTTTTTTTTAACTTTTCATAGGTATCTCTTCTCTTTTCGGGATCATGAGGAGAACAATAGACTCTTATTTCAGTAGCGCAGAAGCAGGACCCAGTAAAAAACCGAGAGAGGAAACGCCGCAAACGTATCAATTTTCACAAATTAAACCTACTGATTCAAAGAATGTTGAAAATAAAGGTGCAGGATCATCCAGCTGACATTCCACAAAATAGTCTGACAAACAAAGCTACTACAATAAACAATGGGAACAGAAATATAGTTGGCTGGCATACAGGGAAGAAAAACGAGGCGCATCTTATAAACTGAGCCAAAATTTCTTGAAAAATGATGCAAATGTTCTGCAAAAGACAGGTGGGGTATTCATAACCTTTCCATTCACAACTTTCAAAAAAGCTTTAGGAAAAAATGGGAAATTAGAGAAGCATGAGCACTCTTCAGCTCACACTATAAGTGTAGAAATGGAGAACCTCAGGAGACAGGCTAGGAAGAAACCGATTCACGCTCAAATTGTTCAACTGAGTGAAAGTGAAAGAGACTTAAATAGGAAAGATTTAAAAATACTGTTGCGAGGGTTGTATTTTTTGGTAAAGGAAGAAGTAGCTTACAATACTAAATATCAGAGTTTGATTGAAAGTGTTTTGGACAAATTGAATGATGATTTTAAAACATGGAGAAAAGATCAGAGTGATAGTTCGAATTACAGCAGCAAGGGCACTGCCGGTGAACTTCTGTTATGTATGGATGAAGTTTTGAAAGATGAGTTGAAAAAAAACCATTGAAAAACAAGAAGTTCTTCGTTTGAGCAGATGAGAGCACTTTTTTAAGAAATGAAATGGAGCAGAGTATAATGTTTAGAGTAGTGAAGGGTAAAAATCCCGTAGAAAAGTTCTTGTCAGTTGTTAAAATGCCCAATGGAAAAGCAGAAACTATTGCAAATGTTATTGATAAGGAGCTGACTGATCTTGATTTAAATTATGACAACATTATTGCTTTTGGATTTGATGGTGCTTCTAATATTGCTGGAAAAGTTGGAGGTGTTAGAAAAAGGCTTTCAGAAAAGGCAAACAAAGTTCGCTATATACACTGTAGAGCACATATATTGTCCCTGGCAGCAGCAGCCTCTTGCAGGAATAAAAATCAGAAGGTCAAAAGTTTCTTTTTATATTTTCAAAGGCATTTTCAAACTGTTTAGCAATTCGCCAAGAAAAGAAAATATTTTGCATGATATTCAATCATTAATCAATGATCCAATCCTCAAGATTCCAGAATGCATTGAAGCGAGATGGTTGTCTCATTATAAGATAGTGAATGCTGTCTTCAGGAGCTGAAAGTCAATTTTGATGGCTTGTGAGCATATCCACAAGGAAGGGACAGAACTTGCATCACTTGCAGGGGGCATCTGGCTGGAAATCAGAAATGAGAGTTTCCTTGTCACTTGTTATGTAATGAATGAACTCCTTAGTGCACTCTCTTATCTATAGCAATGCTCTGCAAAAGAAGGACTTTAGTATGAGAAAAGTCATCCCCCTAAATACTGGAACAAAATTGCACCTGCAAAATATTGCAAATCAGTGTGGGGACGTCAATAGTGACTTGCAAAAAAACATTCGGTGTGAAATAATGGAGAAGTTTGCATCTGAAGTGCGCCTGATTGCTGATGAAGATAAGAAAAATGCATTTAAAGGGATCAAAATATACTGCGATAGTGTAATCGAAGAAATTTTAGAAAGGTTCAACGACAAATCAATTGATATAATGACATTTGCTAGTCGCTTTGAGACGTTTCAGTCATTAACAAGTTTACCGGATATTGAAGTTAGAAAATTTTGTGACAGATTTCCGATGCTTAATATGGAAGGTGTACTAGCTGACCTGAAATCCTTCAATTTTTATATCAATTCCATGCTCGAAAGCGAAATATTTAAAGCAGATGAAAGTCCATTGTCGAAAAAGCGGACGTGGGATATTGCGAGTTACAAAAGCTCTGTGAAATCCTTCTTGTCATTCCTGTAACGACAGCATCGGTAGAAAGATCGTTCAGTACAATGAACCAAATACTAGGTAAGACAAGAAATAAAATGCTGCCAGAAACCTTAATGCATTGTATGATGATAAGCATCGAGGGGTCTGAGATTCCAACTGAGGATTTTCTAGAAAAAACAGTAGACTTATGCGACGAAGAAAACTCGTCGTATACGATTTATTTAAACTTACTTCTTTAACCCTTATTTATAAATACTAGCGTCGGGGCTACAGCCTACGGAAGTGTTTATATATATATATATATATATATATATATATATATGTAATATATATATATATATATATATATATATGTAATAATATATGTAATATATAATATGTATATAATAATAATAGCAACATGCTGCTCTTTCTTCTTAATAACAACAACAATAAATATGTATATGTATATATAGTATATATGTAATAGCAGCAACAGCAATAATATGTAGCAATAGCAAATATATATATATATATAATATATATATACTATGCTGCTATATATATACTTGTATACATATGTATGTAACTATATATATATATATATATATAGCAGCAATAATATACAGCAACAACTTAACAACAATATGCTCCTTTGCTTCTTCTTTATATGTAACATATATATATATATATATACATATAATAATATATATATATATATATATGCTATATATATATAACATATATATATATATATATATATATATATATATATATATATATATATATATATGCTATATATATATATATATATATATATATATATATATATTAACCAATACAATATATATAAATGATATATGTATATAATTTATTTTTACCAAAGATCTATTTCCTTATTTGAAAAAGTCATATTACTCATATATATTTTAATTATAATATTCTCTCATAATAATGTTTTCGCACCCTTATGTTATTTTGTTATTTTACAAATAGACTGCTATATTTTTACAACTAAAGATTTGGTTATCTTTCGGATATTTACTAATTCAGTAAGACAGTAACAAATAAGACTAAGATTAGCTAACAAGTGACAAGAATATTATTATCCTTTAATTTTACGTAAATTGTGTTATACTTATGTGCCTCCCCGAATCTCTGGAAAGCCCCCGGAGAAAATTGTCTGAAAGAAACACTGATTGTTTCTCTAATGAAATATTATTTCTCCAAAATCCTAAAAGGATGAAATTTCAATGCTAGTTAATCAACTTAATTTATTTATAGATGATAAGGGACTCATACGATCCAAAGGTAGAATCGCCAAAACACTTATATAATTATGATGTGATAAATCCAATTCTTTTTGGCAAAGATCACCACCTCAGTAGATTAATCATAAGAGATTTTCATTCTAGGTGTCAACACTTGGGTGTTCAAGCCACTATCAATTTCATCAGATCTTGTGGCTTCTGGATTACCAATGCCAGGCAGACTGTAAAAAATGTTTTGTCAGAGTGCATCATTTACAAAAAAAATTTAACAGTATTCCCTTTAATTAAATATCCACAAATGACTAATCTTCCTCATCATAGAGTTAATTTTGTACATTCTTTTGAGCATACTGGTGAGAATTTTACATGACATCTCTTTGTAGAGGATAATAATAAGAAACTTCAAAAAATGTATATATTAATTTACACCTGCCTTGATATCAGAGCTAGTCATGTTGATGTCCTTCCAGATATGTCCACCGAATCTTTTTTTACTTTCGTTTCAACGTTCACGATATATGGCATGCCAGTCTGTACTCAGGCAATGCTAGGAATTTCAAGCAAGGTGAAAATATACTGTTAGAATCTTTGTCTTCGGATATATTCTCCGAAACATATGCGTATCAATAACATAAAACATTACAAGATTCCAATCTATTCCAGTTGTGTCGAATCAGTTTCGGAGAGAATGATACGAACAGTTAAGGGATGTCTATAAAACAATAGGTAAAGAAACCTTAACTTACTATCAACTGTTAACAGCTATTTCAAATATTATCAATGCTATTAATTCAAGACCCTTAACCTATAGGTCATCAGATAATGATTTGAAAATTATTGCTCCAAATTCCTCTTTGAAGCCTTATGGCAATTCAAACCTCATATTCAATGGAGTTTCCACCCTCATATGGAAGCAACTTCTTCCCTCACAACAAGAGAGCCATAACTCTAACTACTCAAGGAAGAGTTTTAGAGACTTTCATATAATTATTGTATGAGTCTTATCTATTCAATTTTCGCCAGACAAGTAGAAATCTCTATCAGTCAGAGTGGGCCAACAGAATTTAGATTGGAGATATATTTCTGATTCAGACACCTAATTAGCCTAGACCCTTCTGGCTTTTGGGCAGAGTTCTGGATGTCATTGTTGGTCATGACAATAAGATCAGGAGTGTGTTGTTAAAAAGGGGAGATGGACAAACCTGTCATCATTCTATTTACCATCTCTACCCATTGGAGTTATCTATTTACTACTCTGTCTCCAGTGGAGAAGCTGATGCTCAAATAAGCAGTGACTTCTCCAATTCAGATGGTCAAAACAATGATAATACAGATCAAGTTGATCCCTCAAATTCAAATTCAGTTCTTCAAAGTAATAGTGATACTGCTATTGTAGATGTTCAACCTTCAACTTCAGGTATAAATTCACCTCAACTCAACTCTCAACAGAATCAAAATTCTCAGCTCAATTCAGTCAAAGAAAGACCACTTAGACAGGCTGCTGTCAAGTGTCAAGAATTCCTTCACAGGAATTTATCTTATTTGTAAAATTTTAATTCTTTTAATTGCAATGGTTTTCATTGCAACTCTTCAGTGGGAAGATATAAAAACTATTATATTCTTCCACATATATCTCTTCTTATTTGCTTTATTTTAGTATTTAGATGTAGGATATAAAAACTCTTATATGCTTCCACATATATTTAACACAATGTTTTAGTGGATTTTGTACTTTGCCACTATTGGATATAATTGTCCAGAATTCACTAGGCACATAAAAGGTTCTTCACTTATCAAAAAACGATTCTAGCGTGTGCACGTGTTCAAAATCAAAATTCATAAATCAAAATGTTAATAAATAATAAAACTGCGAGAGGTAAATTGTATTTTTAAAATTCTCACTATTTCGATCTATTATCTTAACCATCTACTAATCAATTTACCTACTAGTTTAGTAGTGCTATTAATTAGCCTACAGGCAGAGTTACTTAGGTTTTATAAGAGAAGCACCAAAGTCTTTGAAAAAAGCAAAAACAAAGGTAAGACCCTATAGACTCAATTTTTCAATTATTTTTAGTTTTTATACAACCATAGAAAACAATCGCGCTAAGTATGCAAGCCCGCATAGTTAGTCTCCAAATACTAATACAAGCTATTTGAAACTTACAATTAAATATTAATGAATGAATACAAAAAAGAAATATATGTGAGAAAGCATTTAAGGGTTTTCATTTGATTCTTCCAGATGCATGAAGATGACACTGTGGCTCCGTTTTAGGATTGTGCGGTGTGGTGTGATAGTTAACTTTTTTTGTCTAAATATTTAAAAGTATTTGATATCATAGACCCTTGACATCTATAGGGTGGAAAACAGGAAACTCAAGAATCGCCCATTACCATGACTAATTTTATGGTCACTGATAATTGTTTTTCCTCGTAGCATCTAGTATCGTTCACCATCAGCGAGAAAAATCAAAAAAGCGATTTAAAAAAAACTATTTCCTGAAAAGTCAATCTGAATATTAATTCTATATATTTGGTCTTCAATAACTCGTATGTCGCTCGAAATGACTTGAAACGTTTTGTCATATTTAACAAAAATCTCTCTAATTTCTTTAAAAAAAAAAAGGAAAAAAAAGTCTCTAATTTCTTTAAAAAAAAAAAAAAAAAGGAAAAAAAAGTCTCTAATTTCTAAAAAGGAAAAAAAAAATTATGTGTATCTCGATTCTCGAAGCTGCATCCTCGCGATATCCTCTCAAAGAGATACATCGACGTACAAGGCACATAACGTTAAAAAATTTCCTCATATAGCATAGCACCAATTCCGCACTAGAGAGAGTATTACGGGCTCTCATTGCAGGTGGTTCACTTGCCTTGAGCTCGTGATAGCTTGAAGTGGAGTATTTTGTCTGCCTGGAGGGACGGCATATGCCCTTCGTTGGTGAGGTCCGCCCAAAACAAAACAAAAAATTAATTCTGTACATTGAAAGTTTTTCGCAAAAACTTTAAGTAACCAAATCATGTTAGATGGTGGTTGGTTCTATTAGGTTGACTGGGATGTTCTCGACAGACCCATGTGGCTTCTTACAGTCTCTTTCTAATATTTTAATATACATATGTATTATACATATAGTATACTTATATTCTTTTATTACTAGTACTCTTACACTTTTTACTTTGTTATTTTGTATGTTTGGAGGGACGGCACACACCCTTCGGTGGTAAAGTCCATTCTCGGAAACAAAACAAAAAATCTCTAAAGTAATAATCACTGGAAAAGATGCATTAGTGCACATAATATATTCTCTGTGGAAGAAATCTTTGGGAAGATGGGATAGTAGTATTCTTTTCTTTCAGTAAGCATCGTGTCAGACAGCTCTTTTCTCTTGTTAATTTTTTGTTTTCACTATGATTCCCATTTCCAAGCGATAAAGAAACTAAGTTATCAACTACAAGTCACGACACTAATTCCTAATGAGTTATTGCTGTTGAACTTCCAAGTGGGTAAAAGTTTAGTGCCACATCCAGTTGGTACAAAATTTTTTAAAATATTTTTTTCTTTAAAAACCATAGGTAATTTTAGAGAATTTTCTATTTCAAATTACATAAAGATTGTATTAAAACTGCAAACATTTGGTAATAGTAGTACAGAGGGGTTCACCCTGGATTTTTATAAAAATCACAAGATATGCTCTAAAAAATTAAAATGAAGAATAGTGAAAACCAAAGGAAAAAGTTACAGCCTGTCAAAGTTCTTGAAACTCCTATAGACTTTTCATTTTTGAACCATCCAGGTTAGGTCTCATTTCAGGATGTGTATAATTTGACAGATATTCACAGAGATTTGAGAAAGAAAATTTTGGCACAAGAAAAATTACGCCACAGATCATATTTTATAATGGACAACTTTTAAAGGATAAAACAAGTTATATAGGGCAAATAAAATGAATAAATAAATGTCTAAAATTATACACATCATTTCAGGCCCTCTAGTTCAGGTTATGATAAGTTTTGTTTGGTATACACAGAGATAATCTATATATAGGACTACTTAACAAATCTTATAACTTGAATTAGGATGGCCCTAAAATGAGCACAAGGCCCACTAATTTTTTTTTTTTTATAAGAAAGCCTATGGGAAAATTTTAAACTTTGAGAGGCTGTAACTTTTTTTCCTAAAGACTTAAATTATTTAAAAAAATTTTTTAAGCTTCATTATTATTTTTTTAGAGTAGCGTTAGGTGGGGTGACCAGGCCCATCTTTTTTAGAGGGGTGAATCAGTCCACTGTAAATAAAATAAAATAAATTTTTTTTTTGCTCATTCAATAGCCACGCAGTACTACTACAAGTTTTATTTAGATTATTTTTAATCCTAGAGAGTTTTTATATTTTTAAAAAATATAATATATTAGGGTATAAATTGCCCCTAAATAGAATTTCACTTTTTGAAAAATATGAGTTTTTTTAACTTTGTTATAAAATGAAAAGTTATGGACAGATTTTAATTATTTTTTCAGTGTATACAGTTGAGTATGTTAGCTTTAAACTGGCAAAGTAAATTTTTGTTCTAAACAGTACATAGTGATTAAATCACTGGGCCTAACTTGGCCTGATTCACCTGCCATAAAAATTGATGATGGGGTGAATCGGGCTACGATTGTTATTCTTATTTGATGTATTTTTATTGACATTTTTATTACATATAGCTAATTTTAATATAATAAACAGTTACTTATATTAAGTAAAAATTAAAATAAAAAATAAAATTACATAAAATAAATATTGATTCCAAAAAGTGTCCAAAATTTGTCCCATGAGAGGGGTGAATTGGGCCACCACATTTTTATTCTTATTTTATGTATCATTATTGACATTTTTATTACTAATTTTAATATAATAAGCAATTACTATATTAAGTAAAAATTAAAATATAAAATTGAATTTATACATAAAAGAGGAATTTAAACAGATGGCCCATTTTACCCCACAATGGTGGCCCAATTCACCCCTCCAAGGTGAGTCTAAATGAGCTTTATTTAAACTTTAATAAAACTATTATTAATAGAATTACATTATTATTTTTTTTTGTGTGCTTATGACCTACTATAGGGCCTTGATTTTCAGAAAAAAAAAATTCCAAAAAGTGTATTAGGGGAAAGTCGGGAGATAAAGTTATACCTAAAGTGGTCCACATCACCCCACCCGACGCTATATCCTGTGATTTTTTTTTTTTTTTTTTTATAAGAAAACCCTATGGAAAAATTCAAATTTTGAGAGGCTGTAACTTTTTTTTCCTAAAGAGACCGCCGATTTTTGTTTTCACTATTCTTCATTATTATTTTTTTAAGAGTATATAATGTGATTTTTATAAAAATCAGGGGTGAAGCCCCTCTGCGCTATTATTACCTAATATTTAATGTACAAAAATGGTAAAATTATTTGAAGTTTTTTTTTTACTGAGTTTTATACATTTTATACATTTATTTATTTCAACATGTCCCTGAGGAATATCTGGTTAGTCAAAATATAATATAATAATGTTTTGTGAAGCTGTGTATTTAACTTAAAAATTTACACTGTAGGTCTTTGATCATTTCCCTAGCGAATATACAGATTTATGAATTGTTTAAGTAGAAATCTGGAGACTTAGATCAAAAGACCAATTCATATAATCACCTGCATCGAGCAAGAAAATACTGTATCAGTGGAGGCCATTCCCTAAAAAGATCGTATAGCGTCGGGCGGGGTGACCGGGCCCGCCTCTTTAGGAGGGGTGATTCGGTCCACTCTAAATAAAATAAAAAATAATAAAAAAAAAAATATTTTTTTTCGCTCATTTAATAGCCACGTGGTAGTACTACAAGTTTTATTTAGATCATATTTAATTCTAGAAAGTTTTTTTATTTTTAAAAAATGTTAGAAATTAGGGTACAAAATGTCCTTCAATAGAATTTCACTTTTGAAAAATGTGAGTTTTTTTAACTTCGTTAGAAAAGGAAAAATTGTGGATCTATTTTAATTATTTTTTCAGTGGATACACTCAGTATGTTAGCTTTAAACTGGCAAAGTAAATTTTTGATAAACCAACCAGTATTAGTGGCAAAAAAACGGGGCCTAACATTTGGTCCGATTCACCCCGCCGTAAAAATTGATGGAGGGGTGACTTGGACCACCATTGTTTTTCATATTTTACGTATTATTATTGACATTTTTATTACGTATAATTAATTTAAATATAATAAAAAGTTACTAATATTAAGTGAAATTTTTTTAAAAAAAGGAAATTTTGATAAAAAAAACGAATTCAAAAAAGTGTCAAAATTTTTGGGCAGAGAGGGGTGAATCGGACCACCTTATTTATATTCGTATTTCATTTATCATTATTGACATTTTTATTACTTATTACTTAATATAATATAATAAATAATTATTATATTAAGTAAAAATTAAAATATAAAATTGAATTTATACGTTAAAGACGAATTTAAACAGATGGTCCGAGTCACCCTCAATGGTGGTCCGCTTCACCCTCCATGGTCAGGCTGACTCAGCGTTATTCAAACTTTAATAAAACTTTTATTATTAGAATTACATTATTATTTTTTTGTGTGCTTATGACCGACTATAGGGCCGTGATTTACAAAAAAAAAAAATTCCAAAAAGTGCATTAGGGGAGAGTCGGGAGACAGACTTATGCCTAAGGTGGTCCGAGTCACCTCGCCCGACGCTATTGATTTAATAATAAAAATGAACCAAGGATACTACCTTGAGTGAATCCATATTCCATTTCAACTGTCCTTGATGTAGTTTGATCTAGCTGTACTCGTAATAGGATTAGGAAGAAAAAATTTAATTTATGTAGTTACTCCCTGGTTGGGCTGTCTGCAATGAAGGAAATGGCATGTGAAAGACCTCTTGGGCCTAAGAGGTCTTTCAGTCTTTGAGGATAAGAGTGGAGACATCACTTGCTGCAGCTTAAGCAGACCTTCTTCCGTGCCTGGAGTGAGTATGGAACCTGCATCCAGTGTGTTAATCAATATTTAACATATTCTAAATAGATTCATATTTCCTTTTGTGACTTGCAAATTAGTATATTATTATTATTATTATTATTATTATTATTATTATTATTATTATTATTATTATATGCAGAAAATATTCAGTATAATAATTTATTAAATTTACAATAACTTGGATCCAACATAAAATGTGGATTCAGACTCGTACTCTGCCTTAAAAACTGGAATTGGTACATCTCTTAATTTTTTTTTTATTATTACTGTATAGAAAATGATTGCTTTCTGCAAATTTGATGTTTTTATTTATTTTAATTGTTTTATCCCTTTTCTTTTTTTTTTTTTTTTTTTTTTTTAAGGTTCAATGTAATCAATTTACATAAAATTATTTAAAAACCAAAAAAATAAAAAATAAATATGGATTTTGATATTAAATGTGAACCACCCGAGCTGATATTTAA
>JABUQX010004347.1:12500-25000 GCA_015478945.1 Trachelipus rathkii | reverse complement strand
CACAACAACGCAACAGACCCCACTGAGGAATCTTGTCAGTGTCACACCCACAGCCATGCCCCCTGACAAAACAACAACATTTACTCCTATTATGCATAGTTCTCTCTTTTGCTAAATTCACGTTTTTTTCCATCAGACACTTTTACTGACTCCATCTACTTATTTTTAGGTCTCGCATCCTGTTGTTTCCTGACACATTCACCCCTATACATCCGCTTAACCAAGCAACTTCATCCATCCTTTCCATATGACCAAGCAATCTTAATACTTTCTCATTTATTCTAAATAATGATAGTTTGGTAAGAAAGAATAAATTACTTTTTTTTTTTTATCTTTCTAGCAACTTTCACCTCACAGCTCCATAAATTGCTCATTTTTCGTTTTATCAATTTTTCTCTCACATAATATTTCACGCCAGTAATATTATTCATTTTTCGTTTTATCAATTTTTCTCTCACATAATATTTCACGCCAGTTTCACTAATATACATTAACACCGATGGCAAAATACCCTCATGCAGAACTCTAATGCAGAATTACGTCATGTTCCTCTACTTAATTATTTTGTTTCCGGTGCATGTTGCGCACTATATCTCATCTGGATACATGTATGGAGGATAAAGAAAGAAATTATTATTATTATTATTATTATTATTATTATTATTATTATTATTATTATTATTATTATTATTATTATTATTATTATTGTATAAAATGTAGGATAATTATTTAAATAGAGATTGGACATTAATAGTGTAGGAGTAATATCCTTTCTCCTTTGCTTTGGTTACAGTTTGATGTTATACATTGGTTCACGTTAGTCTCTTATTATTGTTTATTGAATTAGGTGCAAGACTTTTTTCGTCTTAAATTATGTAGATCACTAACTAGAATGTCTTCATTGGCTTTATGACATGAGAAATGAACAGAAGAAATACTTTTATAACAAATTACCTTTCGAACTATATGTTGCTATCTTTTTTTTTTCTTTCTATAACAATTTACCTTTCGAACTATATGTTGCTATCTTTTTTTTTTCTTTCTTTCTTTGTAACTGAAGGAAATTTTTACTTAGTTTCTGAGGTCTTAAATTTTATATTGTAGATGAAACTGTGAATAACGCAAGTGATGTAACAACTTTTGATGGATCTCCCGATGACGCTGCTGGGGGTTCAGAAAGTCAATTTAAGATTGAAGATGTTGAGATTATGGTGCATTCTCTCTCAGGTAATTATTTTTCATATAGTATCTGTTCGTTTTTTTTAATTTATTTAGTGTTTAATGTTGAAATTATAATTAGAGTAGATTTTAATGCTTTAATTTTAATTTTAATTCTCTTTCCAATTTATTTAAATTATATAATAGTAAAAAGAAAACAATTAGAAAACTCGAGTTTAAATTTCCATTTGTCGAGATTTCCATCATTGAGTTATCATCGTAGTATTATTAATAAATTTATATTATTATTGTTACTTTTTCCTATATATTTATATTAGTTCTTTGGTGATTGGCATAATATTTTATTAACATCTGACGCCATTAATTCATACCTCACTTTTTCTGAAGATGCTCTTTCGGAAATTCCAGTATTTCTCTTTCAGTATCTCTCTTGTCATTTGTCATGGTCACTTCATTGAAACGAAAACTTCAAAACCCATTTTAAAATTATTATTATTATTTTTTTTTTCAGATAAAATTGCAAATGATTCTAAAATAGATAATGAAAATTGTATCGAAGATTCGTTAATAAATTTCGAGGATGAATTTTTTGTTGATGATATAATACTTCATGATGATAATAACCCTCGAGACGATCAAACTTTAATAGATATAGATAATAATAGAAATATGACAGTAAAGTAAGAATGAAAGTAATTGTAACAAATTGGACTCATAATTTGCAATTATAATAATTTTATAATAAAAAAACGAGTGATATATCTATAAAACAATATCAATAGATAAGGCAATAATAGGATGAGAGAATCTATATATATAGTGGACACTAATACATGTTTATAGTAGATCCTATGAGCGTGTAAGAAGACTTAACTAAGTCATCATAATTCATAGAGAATATGTTTTTTTTATGGCATATATATTAGGGTATAATGAATATCAAGTATAAGTAACGGGGATATTTATTTCTCTGTTTTAAATTTCCCTTCATAAAATTTTATATAACTAATGTGACAGGTATTATAGAAGAGTGCTATTTACAGAGAGAATATTATTCATACAGTTACCCTTAAACTAAGAAGATTACTTATCCCACAAATATTAATGTATTCAGATTGGAGTTTTTTTAACAAAGAATAATAACCTACTCATAAGTGCGGTATATAAAGCATCCGGATGGCAGTGATAGTCGTGCGAGCCTCTCTCGCCTTCCGTCAGGCCAACTACGGGGTTGCGACTAGTTCCCCCCCTCTATATATATTATATATATATATATATATATATATATATATAATATTATATATATATATATAAATTTATATATATGAGGCAGTGAGGTCTCGCGTCGAACCCCCGCCTCTTGGGATTTGTGAGAGGCTATGTATCGCGCGGTGGTATCTATCTCCGTGAGCCTCACTCTCTCACCCTACGGTGATATGCCTCAGATAATACAGTTAATCTCCCCTGTGTTCCTCACGTTACGCCGCTCAAGAGCCCCGCCTACATCTAGTATACACGTAATACCAACAAGTACTTAAGATATATGCTGTGTACACAATAACCAAATATAATAATATTCTATAAGATATAAATACCGTGATAGTCTCCTGACATATCACGGCCCATACTCTGCATATAGAACTCATCCTTCACCTCACTCACCTATACGAATAGACAGCCAATTTATTTTTTTATTTTTTTCTTTGTGTCTATTTTTTGTTCTCGAGTATTCACTACAATCCTCACATTTTACAAGTGGTATTCAATATGATCAGAGTTAGTTTCTTGCCATTGTATCCCGTGTAAGCTATTGTGTTGAGTTTGAGATCTATTGTTCGTGGTCTTCTCGTCCTCATAGCAATATATACATCTCTCGATATAGGATTTTCTAGCCAGAGCTGATCATCATCAGAGCTAGAAAATAGAGTGCTCTCTTCTCCCTTGTATGCTATTGATTAGTCTCTAGTTAGAAGACATCGAGTGGAGGGTAATAATTCCAGTATTCAATCATAGATATGTAATATATTAGCTAAATATTGTGACTATCTCGAACAAGAAACTAGTTACTAGTACTTTGTTCGTTATTTGGACGATATACTACATTCTGCTTTTACTGAATCCTCCATTTGGGCTTCGAGATCTTCCTCGTAAAATGTTACATCTTTTAACTTCTCATATGGCACATATATACACCTGTTCGGTGAATATATATAATATATAATATATATATATATATATAGTAGGTGACAAAGGTGCATAGGTGAATAATGTATAAAATCCATATTTATAGTATTTAATATAAAACCTCTATCATAACCTAACTTATGAAAACATGCCAAACTGCGAAAAACACCAACATAGCGAAGTTTCATCATGAATATCTGCAACCATAGCAATTTCTCATAATACTTTACATAAGCTAACCTATCCAACCTACTAAATTATGTATAAATGCTAACATTAACGAAGTTCCTATTTATTAACGGTAACTAACCTTGCATTACGAAATAAAACTTAACCTAGCCCTAATTTTTCGAAAATACCTATAACATATTAATGTTAGTTTAACATTAACATAGTAATATCTATAAAAAAAAACTAACAAAAATTTATCATGTCCTATCCTATTTAACATATTGAATTACGAATAAATGCTAACATTTTAAAGTTTTAGCATCTCAATGTCTGCTAACATAGCAATATCTAAAATTACTATACATAACGCAACCTATCTTACATACAACACTATGAATAAATGCTAACATAATAAAGTTTTAACAAATCAATATCTGCTAGCATGGCAATACGTAATAACACTATGCATAACCTGACCTATCTAACCTTATAAACTGTGAATATATGCTAAAATTAACAAAGCTCCCTACCAATCGAAGGTAAGTAGCCTTACATTACCCAACAAAACTTAACCTAACTTAGTCTCTTCATCATGAAACAATTGACCTATCAACTCTAACACCATCTCTCTCAATATCATACCTTGTGTACAAATGACCATTTTGCTAAAATAAACCATGATCTATACATCCTTTAATAGTATATTTAAAAGAAGAGAATGTTATAAGTTTAGGTAATAACGTTCGTAGAAAGTTGACTTAAACATCTATCTGAGGGTAAAAGACCATTATAAATCAAATAAAACTCTCAGAAATGATCTCTCGATCATATGAAATCTTCAAGGAACCCAAAATCCCATTATTGGGGGGCTAAGCCCATGAGTTCAGGTTCAAAACCTCCGAAAACGGTCTTCCGACCAAAAAAAGTTCGCCCCGATATTAGAAGCCCCTAATTTGACGCATCAAGATTCCCAATCACTAAATTCTAAAGAAGTGATAGGAAGTTTCCAAATCAACTGCCGACATGATTTAAATTTTCAATATCCATCTAAAGCTCTGAAAACCTGGTCGTTAGTCCTAGTCCTGATGTGTGATGTTGTAGCTGAAAAAAATCCTCAAATTCCACAGGAGTTGAGGCATTTCCAAATCCAGCTGCTGACATGACTTTGTCAGAACACTACTTATATATATATATATATATATATATATATATATAAATTTTACTTTCACGCCCCCTGACATACTCTATAATATAATATATATATATATATATATATAACTTATATATATATATATATATATATATATATATATATATATATATATATATATATATATATTATATATATTATAATATATATATATATAATTATAATATTATATATATATTATAGTATATATAATATATATATATTATATTATATATATATATATATATATAATATATATATATATATATATATATATATATATATATAAACATTTTACTTTCACGCCCCCTGACCACCCTCCCTTCAAAGTGGCCACACCTCGCTAAAATACCTCGCCACCGTAACCAGCATTCTCCAAAGATCGCTTAGATTTGTGATGTCCCAGATTGCTCTGGGTCGATAGTTAGCAAGACACTGTAGAAGAAAGTGAGACACAATTTCCGGAGCCTGGTTCCATTTTGTGCAGATATTTGATGTGGTCTGGTTAAGTTTAAAGCTATATTTGTAGTATTGCAGGCTTGGGTGGTGGCCGCATCTTAGTTTGGCCAATGATATAATTAGACTGTTACAGAAAGAGAATCGAATTCAGATACAATTTCTGGTGGATGTTCATTCAGTGTATTTTTTGGTTGTCGATTTCTTAAATAATTTTCAGTTAGGTGTGTATGTATTTGTTTGGTATAAGTGGTGTTGTCTTGTGGAGGCCTGATGTTGATTAGGATTTGTTTGCATAATAAGCCTGGGGAAGAATGTTTTTATTTCTTTTTAAATTCTTATATCTTATTTTTTAGTGGTGTTGTCTTGTGGAGGCCTGATGTTGATTAGGATTTGTTTGCATAATAAGCCTGGGGAAGAAGGAGGTTGTTTTAACTTGTTGATAGTAGGGTTGGAAAGGTCAGTGTGGCATGGGTGCAGGTGTTTGGGTCTTAGCGTAGAAATGTGTGCCTATCATTTCTATATGTTTATATATGGGTAATATTTTTTATTCTTCTTGAAAGTGCTGCTGTGGAGACGTAGTTGTGCACTATGTTATAATTCTGAGTGTCTTTTTTCCTTGATTAATAGTGGGTGCAACATGGCTGACAGGTAATTTAGTGTTTGACGGATGTGTTGTTTATAGATTAGTGATGAATATTTGTTTATTATTAATAATGTCAGTGTCAACTATGGTTTTTAGTAATTTTAGTTTCCTATTTGCTGATATTATGTTTTCAATGTGTTTTGTGAAGGTTAGATGAGTGTGCATTGTTACTCCAAGAATTTTTTGTGCTTTGTTTAGTGAGATATCAATGTTATTTATGAAGACTTGGGTTGGTAGTACAAAGTTGGTGGTCTTTTTTTTACAGTTTTTTACAGTTTTTTTACCACTCACGGGAGGAGCCCTGTTCAAGGTGGGGGGGTGTTTACGCTCGAAAGTTCACCATTTAGCGCAAATTAGTAACATGAGCACAGACGCAGGCTTTAAAGAGAGGGAGATTGAATTCAGCAAGAGGTACAGAAGATGGAAGAGAATTCCACAGAACAGAGATGGTTGGAAAGAAGGAAGCACCGCAGCGAACTAGCTTGGAGTTTCCAATATCAACGCAAAACTCTGGCGCAGACCAGCACCCCTTATGGTACGAGGACGTCGTAAAGATTGTGGTACGTAACTGATAGGTTCCCTCGAGCACCTACCGCTGCGGGACATATAGAAAACAGATAGAGCGCCAGACATCGCGCTGCAATGACAGAGGGTCAAGTGAACTGGAAAGAACAAAACATTTTATAAGCCTTTTGGCCTTTGACTCGACCCTGTCCAAAAGTCTGGTGAAACCAGAATCCTCGAAGATATTAGAGCAGTATTCCATACAAGGGCGGATGAGATCCTTGTATACCTGGAGTAGCTGAAAAGAGGAAAAAAATCTCGCGGTCTAAACAGAATTCCCAGTTTCTTTAAGACCGCCATAGCAACCGTTGTGATGTTAGGTTTCTTAGACATTTTTTAATTTTTTTTTATGTTAAGGCAAAAGATAGAGAGAAGAGAGAAGAGATAGGAGAGAAGAGAGAACCGTCGAAAGAGATAGTAAAGTTATAAGGTGTTTTAGAGATTTGTAGATGTTGGGTTTTTAAAGAATTGAATTTCACAAGGTTGAGACGACGCCATCCGAAAATTCTATCCATATCAACGAGAGTAGAATCGAAAGATTAAGATGAGAGGTAATTCTAAAAATAAAAGAGGGATCAGAATTGAAATGAGTTTAAGAATAAAAGATCTAGCCATCGGCATTTGAGTGGATAGAGTTAGATGTGCCGGAGAAATGATCATTAATGAAAAGTAGGAATAAAGTAGGAGATAAGACAGAACCCTGAGGAACACCAATATTGACAGAAACAGAAAAAAAGAAGTCACCCCATCAACAACAGTTGAAATTGAGCGATTTGAAAGAAAGCTTGACATAAGTAAGCAAAGAGAAGGAGGAAACCCAAAAAAGGGAACCTTGGAGAGCAGTTACGCAAGCTATAACCGGTCAAATGCTTTGGATATGTCAGGCGCCACACGCAAGTATCCCCGTAGTTCCTAAGAGCGGAAAATAATAAATTGGCCAGACAGGAAAGTATATCGCCAGTAAATCTCGAGCATCGAAAGCCGTACTGGCGATCGGAAAAAGGGAATGAGATTTCAGATGATCTAAGTGAGAGTTGAGAATGGCTTCAAAGATCTTAGATATAATACAATTGAGAGCTATACGGCGATAGTTAGAAGAATCAGAGGTTGGATATGTGCCTGCTTCTAACACTGAGAGAAAGTGTTAGCGTTGAGACATAAAGAATATAGTTGAACGAGGGGCGAGGTCAGCACGGAAGCACACTCCCCAAAAATCGAGGAGGAATGCCATCCGGGCCACTAGCCTTCCTAACGTTCATAGATTTCAGGAGCTCATGCACCTGATCAAATGTAAGCACAGGCAAAGACATGGGGCACCTGAGAGGAGAAGGAAGAGGAAGAGGAATGCCAAAAACGCCCGTGTTGAGTTAGAGGAAACTGGGAAGCCGAAGAGATTGGCCTTCTGATTTGGAGAATTAGCAACAGAACCATCAGATCGAATAAGAGGAGGAAAGGCAGATTTACAGAAGTTGTTAGAGATGTTTTTTTCAAGAGGCCAGAGAGATTTGTCAGTAGGAGGTTAGCGTACTTTCGTTTGATGAAAGCCCGCTTTGGTCGTCGAAGAGTATCCTTGCAACGATTTCTAGATGAATGAAAATTAGTGAGTGATAGGAGAAGGAGATTTTTTCTACTCCCGATACACTGTCTCTAGCCTGAATGGCCAGAGAACAAGCACGATCAAACCATAGATTATGGGGAGAAAAAGATTTAGTCAAAGAAGAAATGAATCTGCACATCCGATCAACGATTAAAGCTCGCAAATTATCGGCAGAAGCAGGGTGAAAAGCAGTCATTCCAATTATAGTTAGCGTAGAAGCGACGCAAGGTCCCAAAATCGGCCCGATCAAATTGCCAGAAAAAATGCATATGGCAGGATGGAAGCTGCTGGAGAGAAAGTATTAAAATTAAGAGATATAAGGTTGTGGTCAGATTTACCAATAGGAGGGAAGGCAGTGTATTTATAGAGTGAAGGACTAGTGGTGAAACATAGGTCAAGTGTATTCAAGAATTGGTTGGGACTATCTGGAATGTGTGTTGGTTTTAAATTAGTTGCTCCAGATCGTTGAGAATGCTGAATTTTCGGCCTCCTCCCCCCTAAATCAGTATGAGAAAACGTCAACCATTCAGTGTTGTGTACATTGAAATCCCCTAAATAGAAGACCTCAGTATTTTTGCGAGAAGATATAACAGTCTCGTGAGAAGTAGTAAGATATTTAAAAAAGATATGAAAATCTGTTCTGTTAGGAGAACAGTAGCAGGAGCACAAGATTATTGTAGTAGAAGGAAGAAAGATTTTAAGCCACAGCACATCAAAATTAGGAGACTCGAGATTCATGAAACGTGTTACAGGAGTATTAATATTTACATATGCAAACACTCCACCCTTCAGACGGAAATTATGAAATAAGTTAAAGTTGGATACATCAAACTAGTTAGAGTGTGAATTCTTAGCCATCTGAGTCTCAGACATGAGCAAAAAGTTAGGGTTAGAGTTAGAGAGGTGATATTCCACGGAAGCAGAGTTAGTGTTTATGCCGGGGAAGTTTGGAAAATCAGTAGAAAGCCCGCACCTACGCAAATCTGCCATCACACTCACACACACATACACACAAGCACACACACACACAACAAAATAAAAACAAAAGACAAAAACACAATACTAAAAGGAGAAATCGAAGTAAAATTGTTCATACACTAAAACCTAAATTAAAAAGATAATTAAAGTGCTAAAAATAATTAAAAATCAAATTTTGTGTAATGTAAAAATAAAAGTTAAATTTATGTAAGTTTTCCCCACTCGAATAGAAAGTATTAACTTTGATTAAAACTTACAACTAGAAAAACTTGAAAAAAATTATTTAATTAAAACACCAATTGCAGAACTTTACTGAAACGAATAGATGGTTACTAAGTAACATGATTTAATAACATTTTTATTTAAAACAAAATAAGGTTTGAAAGACACAATCACTTTCACTAAACACAGCACTACATAAGAGTAACAATAAATAAAACATAGAAAAACTTTCAACTGAGAGCACTTTCAAACACGTCCACACTGCACAAAGATTAAAACCTATATATGTTGTAATTAATGTGATAGATGATATATTAGTTGATACAGACATTATGTTATCAGTTAGCGAAGACTGAATTTGGTTGATGTATTTTTTGGTGAAAAGGATTGCTGTGTTTAGGTTCTGGTGTGTAGTGTCTATAGTGATGTCAGATGTGAAGGTTGTTATATTTGTGTACTGTGTTTGTGGTTTTGATAATTCGGCTGTCAATAGGGTGAATAAGGCATAGGATAGGATTGCTCCTTGAGGTACTCCGTTTCTAATATTTACTTTACGTGATTTCTTGCTACTGATCTGCATTTGGGTTTTTTTTCCTGATAGGAACTTAGGTGACAATTTCCTTAAATTAGTGGGGATATTTGATTTTATTATTTTGTGAATTAAATTGTTGTTTGTGTCGATTGCTATAAGTAGTGTTTTGTGCGAGGGTCTAAGATTTAAGCTATTTATTATTGGTTGAATGGTGTTTGTAAGAGCAGTTGTGCTTGAGTGGTTTTGCTGGCAGCCGTGTTGAAACGTTTTTTTTTGGTGTGTGCGGTTTTAATATGTTTAGTATGAGCTTTTCGAGATTTTCGCTATAGTAGTGAGCTTTGGCGATAGGAGGCAAAGTTTAAGGGGTCTTTTTCTGTTTTTAGTTTTTAAATAATAATTGCTGTTTTCCAGATGCAAGGAATAAAATTTAGTTTAATAGAAAAGCTGTAAATGTGTGCTAAATGAGTTAATACGGTATTACCTAAATGTTTAAGATGTATATTTGAGATGTTGTCAGGTCCGGTTGCTTGTAAGTTTTTAAAGGTTTTATTGTGTTTTTCATATTATTCGTTGTTATTTCCATTGGTTGGTGGTGATTGATTTTTATTTTCTTAAGGGATTTTTTTATTTTCCTGTTTTGTAAGTGGGTAGGTTTATGATATTGTTTTGCAAAATGTGTAGCGAGGAGGTTTTCGTTGCTTTATTGTTTGTAGGAGTTGAGAGTCTGAAATTTTAATGGATTCATGTGTGCTAGATTGGTAGCTTTTTTTTTTTTTTTTCATTTGTATTTTCTTCGTGGTGCTAGAATTGGTGTGGTTTTTTTTTTTTTTTTTTGGCATTTTTTAGTATTTTTATTGTGTTCCACATTCTATTGCTTGTGTTCTGTAAGTTTTTTGCTAGAGATTTTAAAAAGTTATTCGAGGTGTATGCTTTGGTCAGGTTTGCGATTTGTGTGTTTCAATAATTAATTCTGGTTTTTGTTTGTTGTGTTTTCTCTGCTGATTTTTTTAATGTTAGGTTAAGTTGTTTAATCAGATTTAAAATTTCCGGTGATATATCATATATCATATATAATATACTACTTACTTATATACGCTACTACTAATAGTAGGCTACTAGTTTAATAATCATATATATATAAGTTTATAGGACTATATATATACATATTACAGGCTACATAAATATTATATGTTAATATATAATATATAGATCTATCTATTATATACGTGATATTATCGAGCTACTTATAGTAGTATATGATAACTATATTTTGCGTATGCAATACAATTCGGGACAAGAGTAGACGCAGTCATTCGATATATGTCCTTTTATTTGGTACATAGCCGAAAATACTAAGATGCCGGAAAGGTTCTAAAAAAATATATAAAAAATATAATATAATAAAAGATACAAATACTGAAATACTGCATAATAATAATGCAATTACGTATAAAAAAAATAATTATACGTCAAAAAATATATCAAGTAATATAAAAGCTAATTATTTTGGATTTTTTTTTTATTTGCGTTCTTATTATTAGCTTTTGCTTTGAAAACTCATTTTGTTACCTTTACGTTCATAACTCACATTTGAGACCAATCTATAAATAAAATTTAAACCAGCGATTCAACACTGACCTTCTTATTTAGTGATTCAATAACTGATGGAAGTTGGATTTCAGGAAGTCGCTGAGGCTTAAGGGTATTGACGTACGATTAATAGGAGCTGCCTTTTTTAAAAAGTTGCTTGGAGCTTTGCGTAGCTCTAAATCATATAAGCTGAAAAATTCCGTATTTTTTATTATCTTCCTGGTATCGAATTTTAATTTTAGCTTTTTTGTAGAGTTTTTGTTCGTTATTACTAAAGACTTTACCTTTATAGTAGCTTCCTTCAATTAATGGATTATTCTACAATGAGTTCTTGATTGTGTGTATTGTTAGGATTTCACACTGACATATCTTTCTTCTTTGTGAAAACCCAAATTTGCTTACTCTCCGTTCTTATTGCCTTCTTCAATTCTTCTTTGTGTAATTCTTCTTTGGGTAGACTCTCCTGGTATATAGATAAGCAGTGAAATGACTAGACTCAGACAGATGTGCATTGATAACAGAAGCACCACATTACAGTAACTTAAAGGTGATGACTTTATTCTGATATACTGTTGTCTATACTGAATTACTTTTGGTCCTAATAAATCTATCAACTTTGCCTATTGGTGGAATGCTTTTTTTTTTGACCTTGAGTATGTATTTTGCCAAGCCTGCTCATCTCTATCGGAACACGTCACAAGCGCTTTGCTCTGGTTTCATCGAGACAATAGATCCTATCACATTGCGCAACAGTTTTGCTTTTTTATCCTACCTTTTAAATATTTTTGGTCAGAATAGTTAGGGAAAAAATCCATCGAGAGTGTGGTGTATCAAAATATCCAGGATAAATGTGGATTCCTTTTAACTTTTTCTTTTCCTCAAGTTTTTTATCATTTTTTTTTCTTTCATATTTAATGCAATGCAATAGTATTTATATAATTTATATTCTTATATCATTACTATATATACTACTAGTTGTACTAATAGTGTTAGAGATAGTAATAAGAGGTCAAGAATATATTACTATATATATATAATATATAGTATATAAATAGACGTATATATATATATTATATACATACTATATATCATCACTTGTGGTTGAAGGCGTGTATGATTAACATTACTATTTATATGTACCCCCTGACTGGTATGCATATGATATTAGTATATACATATTAATATAGCTATA
>JABUQX010004346.1:12500-44926 GCA_015478945.1 Trachelipus rathkii | reverse complement strand
CATGCAGTAAATTACTAACTACTATAACTAAAAACCAGCCAATTTGGCTTCGTCTAAATATACTATATGTGATACCCAATCCCATCCATATGACCTATCCAACCCTTTCTTAAATGTTGCAATTGAGTCCACACTCCACAACCTCCCTGTGCAAATCAATTCCAAAATTTTAACAAATCCCCTATTGCTGAAATGATACTTTTCTTATATCAAGATGGCATGCTTTCTTCTTGAATTTTCAAGGTTATTCCCCTTGGTCTCCCGTCCGTGCTCTACTCTAAAGAATTTTATTGTGTCTCCTCGTTATTATGCATAGATGTAAAATTTTGTAGTACTGTATGCATTGTCCCCTCGTGAGAAATCTGCCTTTCTATCAGAAAAACATTTCACTCTCTTCAGCTCTCCTCGTAGCTCTTACCCCAAACCCAGAAATCATTTGTTGCCCTCTACAGGTTGCACCTCTCTAGCATACTTCTTAAAGTCTTTTCTTTAGTAAGGGGCCTAAACTTGGCACAATACTCTATTACTTGCCTAACATAGCTATTATAAGTTTACTTATTATTTACCTTGCTCTTGTACAACATTGCGATGTATTATGCCCCAGCATCTTATTAGCTTTAATTCTAGCTCCAAAAACACTGATTGCTACTGTTCAAATTACTGCTTTATCATCACTACTAAATCTTTTTCCTGGTCCACAGACTCTAATTGCCAATCCCCATTCATATTTTCATAGTTAAAACTTTTATTTTGAGTAACCTAGGTGAAGAACCTTACACTTTTTTACTATTAAAATTCATTTTGCCGACTTATTCTGCCCACCCAAAGAAGTTCATCAAGATTCTATTTTATTGAATGCTTTATGACATCACCTTCACGTATTCACTGAGGTGGCCACTTTGGGTATCATCAGCAAACTTAGAACATTGCATTTAAGTCCCTGGTCTAAATCATTTATATATATGAGAAAATCAACAGTGGCCCCAGCACTGAACCCTGTGGGGACACCACTCTTCACTATTTCCCATGATGACTTAATTATTGCCATTTAGTTGTACACAACTGTCTCCTTTTCTTCAACCACTTCTTTATCCAATTATGTACCACTCCACTATACCACATTGCAAAATATCTTTTTTGCATCAGCCTTAGTGGGGAACCTTATCAAAAAGCTTTGCTAAAGTCTAAAGTCTAAATATACAATTAAATTTAGTCTTTAAATTCAGTCAGTAAGTATTTCTCATAAATTCTAAAAGGTTTCGTCTGAACCATGACTTACCCTTCTGAAATCCGTGCGTTGAAGTCATACATACCTTGTTACTCTAAATATTTCTCTAATATGACCTTTCAGTAACTTTTCCAGAACCTTACAACCAGAGATGTGTAGGGCTAACTGGCCTATAATTAACCAAATCTTCCACATCACCTTTCTTATAAATAGGCACAAACATACTCTTTTCCAGTCATCTGGTAACCTCACCAAATGTTATAGATCGCTTAAAAATCAATACAGTGCCTTTGCAATGCTGGTACACCCTTTTCAAAATCTACCATCGTATAAACCATCAGGGCTGCACTTTACTTGATCAGATATGGTCTAGTAAAACGTTTTAATATCTTTTTACATCAAATTCAATTTCTGTAAGGCAATTTCCTGCATGTTTTGAGGAACTATTAGTCTCCAAACTATTTATTTATTCTTTCCTCGGTAAACACTGAAGCAAAACAAGCATTGAAAATGTTGACCAACTCTTATCTGAACTCACCTAAATTTTCATCAATTTTAATAGGACCTATTGTCCTATTCTTACATTAACGAATAAAAGAGCTAAAAAAAATCTTCTTCAGGTCCTTAATTAACTATTCCTTGCTAACCAATAATATTCTGCCTCTCGTCTTTGCCTTTTCTTATTGACCTGGTTTAAGTTCGTTTCTATTTTCCTATAAATTTTCTAAATCATCTTCCCTATTACTACCCTTGGATATTTTAAAACATCTACGCTTTTCATTGATTTAATCTCTATCTCTCTATTCCACCAAATCTACACTTACTCAATAATGCATTGTATTGTTTAAACCCATACTGACTGAAACATATTCATTAAAACTTGCTTAAAATATTCCCACATGTGACTCCGCAGCCCTGCTTTAAACTCTTTATCCCAGTCAGTTATAACTAAGCATGTCCCTCGTAATTTGGTTAAAATACGCCATTTCGGGAAATGCTAGCGATGTTTTTTAATTAGCTTGCAATTTGGGCCCAGATAATCACATTCATATAAAATCTAATTATAATATATGGTCACTAGTCCCTAAAATTCTCCTTCACTCTAATCTATCCACCAATACTTTCCATCATTAGTTAATATTAAGTCTAATAGTGCATGTGTCTTGTGGGTTCATGACCAATCTGGCCTCAAAGAAGTTAATCTAGTATACAATTTATAAAATCTGAACTACTCTGGTCCGTAATTAGACAGGAAGTCCCATTTGAAGCCAGGAAAAATTATAAAATCACGCCATTATGAACTATACCGTTTTTTCTTTACTGTGGCATGCTGTCGTCAATTTCTTCACAATTTCCGCGTCTAATTCTCTAATTCTTGACTGTGGCCAGGAGGTCTATAAAATGCCCGCTATTCTATATGATTTATTAACATAAGGATATCTACCCAATCCGATTCAAATATCATGATTAGTTTTAAAGTCATTCATTAATACAGATTTGAATATTGCTTTTAATATATAAGCGCCACACCCCACCTTTCTTTTCCTCTACGCTGGTATAAATAAAGTGACTATCCGTCTATTTCATATTCCTGAAAGGAGTCTCCTATAATTCTTCATTAACCCATGCCTCAGTTATGCAAATAATGTATAGATTCTCATTGATGGTATAACTAATCAGCTCATCTTTTTTTATTTCTAAAGCTATGAGCATTTGTGTAAAAGCATTTGATATTCGAAATGCTGTTATTTTTATTGCTAACATATTATTTGAACCTGTAACAACACTAGTTTTATTTATATCACCACTATTACCGTTACCATTGCTATTATTCGTATCCAGATTTAGCCCATCACCCCCAACGTTACCTAGTTTTTTGCTTAACAAGTCTCCAAACTGGTGCTGAAAGCCCAACACCTTTACGACTCAAGTGAACTCCATCTGCTGGCAAAGATCTTTATCCAGAAATTCCTCTCCACAAATCCAAAAACCTAATATTTTCTGAAAAACATAATTTTCCTAACCCTTTCTTTACACCTAAAGCCCTACACTCCCCTATTCCTGACCTGCACCTAACCTAGTAAAATCCAGAAATCATGCACTTTCTTCCACTAGCTTTCATCTTCTGAATCATCTCCTATAATTGCTATTAGATTCTTCTGAACCTTCTTGTCCTATACTCATTTGTCCACAATGCACAATACATGTGAATCAACATTTGTAGAATCAATCTCTCTATATATCCTTTCCACGATATCACTCACTCTGGCACCTGATACATCCTCTCAATTGTTTCTTTTATTCTTATTTTGAAAGTCCCTATCTAGGTATCAGTATCATAGATCCCAATTAGCATTTGTATCTGTCTTCCATTTAGAAAACTCAAACATTCCATTGGGCATCTCTGATCCCTCCCCATGCTGGAAGGACAGTCAAACCTTGTTTACTGGCAGGTCCCAGGCTGGACTGACTTTCGAAGAAATCCTCATCTTTAAATTCTATTTCTAGTCCTACAACTCTATATTTATCTGCAGACCTATTTTCAACTACTTTATCTTTTTCCCCTCAATCTTCCGCTAGGTGAATCCCCTATTCCTGCCTACCACCTATAATGCTCTCCGCTCCCTCCTCGCCTCGACATACCCTACTAACTTTTTTTCTTGACACTTCCCTCCTTTCTCAACTCATCATACTTTTCTTTCAATTCATTCATATTTCACTCAGTCTTGCAAATCTCTTTCCTTAGCAACTACATTCTCGTGCATTCACAACACAAGTATCATGGGCCAGCATATGTCAGACAATATTCACCTCTCATCAGTCCCACATTATCAACAAAGAGCAAGTACATACTTTAAATTATTATCAACTTTAATATACCTTGTCCTCAGTTTAACCAACTATTTAAAGTATTCGCTAAAGCCTAAAAAGATACTAATGTCTTTAAAACAAGTTAAAAATTGTGAACAAGCTTATATCAAGCTAGCCTAGCCAGGGATATATAAGAATATATATATTTTTTTTTTTTTTTTTTTTTTTTTTTTTTTTTTTATTTAGGTAGGCCTAACAGTAGTCTAACTTGTACCAATTTTTTTACCAACTGTACAATTTTTTTACCTGAGCCATCTTACTTTGTGTCTTGTATAAAATGCAATGAAATACTGTAGGAAGCTTTAAGTTCCATTCTCATTATAAATCTGTATTAAATGATCATAAATTTAATATTAAAAGTCACTAAATCTTTAATGTTATGGAAGATTCATGGTGAAATAGATCCTATAAATTCATAGTGTGAATGAAACACTCATGTTAAATAAATAGATCCTATAAATTCATATTTAAAATGGAGTAAATAAATCTTTAAATTTAAGTATGCACAGCACTAGCTAAGGCAACTTATTCCTATGAGGTTAAAACCCCAAATGGTCGCTTTCTTTGTTTATCAAAAATGAATATTTCAATAGGTTTTCGATATAGGGATCACCGATATAGATATATCGATATATTATTTTGGACTCTGAAAATTTGGCGCTCAGACGAAAAATTGAATTAAGCCATATAGCGTAGGGCGGGGTGACTTGAACCACTTTAAGTATAACTTCATCTCCCGACTCTCCCCTAATGCACTTTTTGGAATTTTTTTTTTTTTGAAAATCAAGGCCATATAGTAGGTCATCAGCACACAAAAAAATAATAATGTAATTCTAATAATAATAGTTTCATTAAAGTTTAAATAAAGCTCAGTCACCCCCACCTTGGAGCGGTGAATCGGACCATCTGTTTAAATTCCTCTTTTACGTATAAATTCAATTCTATATTTTAATTTTTACTTAATATAATAATTGTTTATCATATTCAAATTAGTAATAAGTAATAAAAATGTCAATAATGATACATAAAATAAAAATAAGGTGGTCCGATTCACCCCTCTCCTTTCAAAAATTTTGACCCTTTTTGGAATTCCGTATTTTTTTTAATATAAATTCATTTTCTATTATATTTTTACTTAATATATAGTAATATCTTATTGTATTTAAATTATACGTAATAAAAATTCAATAATAATAAAAGAATAAAAATAAGGTGATCCGATTCACCCCTTTCATCAATTTTTATGGCAGGGTGAATCAGACTAAGTTATGGCCCCGTGATTTTGCCACCAATATGTTTGAAACAAAATTTACTTTGCCAGTTTGTAAAGCTAACATACTCGGGTGTATAACACTGAAAAAATAATTAAAATCCAGTTCTAAACCTAGAATTTTATACAAAGTTAAAAAAGTCACAATTTTTCAAAAGTGAAAATTTAATTAAAGGCCATTTTATAGCCTAAATTTATTATATTTTTTTAAGATATAAAAAGTAGAAAATTAAAGAAGATCATTTACATAAAAATTGTAGTACTAAAACAATGAGCAATATGAAAAAGGCGAAATTTTTTTTTTTTTTTTTTTTTATTTTTTTTTTATTTAGAGTGAACCGAATCACCCCTCCTAAAAAGGTGATTTACAGTCACTCCGCCCGACGCTATATATATATATTATATATATATAATATATTATATATATATATATATATATTATATATATATATATATATTACTATATATATATATATTATATATATATATATAATAATATATTATATATATTAGGTATTATATAATATATATATATATATATTAATATATATATATATATATATATATATATATATATATATATAATATATATATATATATATATATATATATATATATATATATATAATATAATATATAGTGCTAGTACAAATTAAAAAACATTTATAAATCTTTGTTACATTAAAAAAAACCACACTGTATCTCGGTAAATATGATGTCTAGAGTGAAAAAATTTGGTGCACCTATTAAACGCATCTAGTATGAGTGGAAAAAATTATAATGGTTCGAAGTCGATTTTTTGAATTTTGGGAAATTTTTAAAATTTTTGAAATCAAAAATTTTCCGTTGAGCGATGAAATCTTGGAGACGTCAAGCATATCACATGCACATTAGAGAAAATTTTTAAATTAGCATGATATTTGATTCTTCCTGTTCTTTTGTTCTCATTCCACAATCCAATTTATGAAATTTTATGCAGCCCTTCCCCTCCCCAGACACCTAGAGTTGAATAAAAATAACCCACTTAACACAAAAAAAAAAACACCTTCCAAATTAATTGAAAATGTGCATGTATATGCGCTCTAACTCCTATCAACATGCTGTATGGTTATTTTTTAGATTGTCAGTGTGGGGTCTGAAACCCCCCTAAAAAATGTTGGTGCTAAAAAAAACCTACTTGTAAAAAAACAAAAAAAAACTATTTATAACATTATTGTATATATATATACACCATCAACCAGGGCAATTTCAGAAAAAATTGGCCTTTTTTTTGTTTTTAAGTAACTGTAAACTTAAAAACTATAATACTTACAGAAATTAGTTCTAATTCAAAAAACTCTTACTATGCAACTTAGAGGCCCACAGATTATTCAAAGAAAGGTTTCCCAACATGAAAATTGGTTTCTCAAAATTTGCGAAGTTGAGGCCAAAACAGTGTTAGCTGGTCAAACTGATTTGTAATATTATATAGATTTATTGTATGCAATAATTTTGCTAGAATTTATCTTCTTTACTTTTCCTTTTTTCCACCTTACCATACAATCATTATTTAAACCAGGTTTTATCCAAACCCCTTCTCCAACTTATGGAAAACTTTTGGGGCAGGATGAGTGTGTAAGAAGGGGGACAAGTAATTATATTGACAATATAATTGTTGATGAAAATGTGGTTACGGCTGAGGAGGTGGTGGATCATTTGCTGAAATTTGGTTTGGTATCAAAAAGCCACAGGAGGATGTTGTGGGAGGTAAGGTTTTTATTGTAAGTTGAAAGCTAAAGATTCTGGAGATTTGGTTTTTAGAAGAGGGGAAAAGTGAATAAAGAGTTGAAAGAAAATTTAATGAGAAGTTTTTGGAATTTGTGGTGGGCTAGTTGTACATTTCTCTGGCACAGGATGGTTGAGAGTTTCAACGAGTTATATTAAAAGAAAAATGGAGGATATGCCATGGGACGAAAAGGTAAGTGTGGAGGTAAAAAAACTACTCATTGTTTGAAAGGGTATGGAAGGATGATCTGGTGAAGGAGATGATGGGTTAGTGAGGAAAAAACTGGTAGTGTGGTGCGATGCGAGTAACCTGACTTTGGGGACAGTATTGGAAATTTGAGGATATGTTGTCGAGGATGCTGCTTGGATAAGAAAGAAGGAAGATAAAGGACACATAAATGTAGCAGAATTGGAGGCTGTCTTAAAGGAAATTAATTTGGGATTAAAATGGGGATATTTTAATCCTAAAATATCCCCATGAAGAAAATGTAAACTTGTAAAATGTAATTGGGAGAACAAATTACTGAATAGATTGTTGTACGAGAGGCTTGGGGGTTTAAAATGAATTTTGAAATCATGGGGGGGTGTAATATTTTATAGATTTATTGTATGTAATAATGTTGTGTCACACTGAAGCTATAGTTAAGTCATGTAAATATGTATCATTTTTTAATAAGACTTTGTAAAGGCTGTTGTTTCACTTCATACTACAACATTATATCTTGAAAGGTTGGTGGACCCTGGCATGAGGAAAAGGGATGTGAAAAGGTATGTAAAGGAAATAATGTTAGAAAATAGCATGCTAGGAGTGCTAACAAATGGCGAATTAAAAACCTATAAACATTCTTGCAAAAATGTTGTGCAATCCACCCTCAATAACTTGCAATTTTGGTAACTGTGTATGATTTGTCCTGGTGAAGGTGCAATAAGACAACTTCAAGAAAGGCGCTTGAAAACAATGCTATTGAAAAGGTAATGTTCCACCAATGCATTTTTGTTGATCGCTGCAACTAGAGACCATTGAAAAATCATCATCAGAATTTATAGACTTGTGTAATAAGTTGTCATGTTTAGTGCAGCATGATTTCATTGCAAAACAGCAATCATCATTCATGAACAGCATAAAGGAAAACCTTCTAGAATTGAATTTTCAGTTAGCTTAGAGAACTATTTCATAGTTGTGCAAGATGAAGCCCAGAGTTTCCACTGGTCTAATGATCAAGTCACTATACATCCTTTTGTAATATACTTTAGAAGGAGAAGGAAAAACAGAAGCACGACTGAAATTGTCATAATTTTCCAAATTGATTTTTACTACAGGGGTTCCCAAAGTGGGTGCCCACAGCCTGATATCCGCCAGCGTTTGCCAGGGGTGCCGCACATTTTTTCAATTTTCTATACATAACATCCTTGGAGTTAAGTATCAATTCATTTTTATAAATGGCAACACATTATTATGCCATCCGTCTACTCCTCACATACCTATCACATCTTTTCAAAAGTTACAGGCCAACTACTGGTTATTTTATCCGGAAGTTACAATAAGCATTGCTAAAAAGATCTTCTACTGGATTTTCGATAACTTTGAATTATTTTCCTTATTAGATAAGAAACTGTTTAATCAGTCATTAGTGATATTAGTGAATGTTAGTACTATTTTTGTTGCAGAATTATGGACAATTGGCTAAAAACTGGGGTCTTTGAAACGAAAAAGTGGTGAACTTGTAGAAACTTCTGAGACGACTGATTCAACAACAACCGGCATCGCCGCCGAATGTGACGAAATATCCCAGCAGACTCCTGACAGCCTAAGCCCAAATTGTTCTGCCTCAGTTCGCGGAAAAGCAACTCACGTTCCAAAGGAGATTCGAGGAATAATATCATAATAGGTAATTTTTTTACCTTATTTTTAGAAACAATAGTAATGTGGGCACGAACAGGCACCCGAATGGCAATGCGTTAACTGTAATAAAGTTGTTGCTAATGTGGCTGCTTAGTCCCATCCAAATAAAAAGACATCTGGAATGCACATCATCCTGAATTTTGGTGCATAAATAGTGGAAGAAAATCTTTAAACGCCATCTCTTATCTCTTCAGGCAGGTTCCATCTATGATGAGAGTTTCTAAAAATGTAAATGATCATTGAGAAAATCAATCTTATTGGTCAGTTTAAATATTTCTCATTACTGCACAACTGCATACTACTGCAGAGTCATTGAATTAATCCATGGCGGAATGATTTTTGTTAGTTGCAATTTAGGTTCAGATATGGCCAAGAATGATTGATACTGTGGCATCTATGAATAACACTGATAAGCAAACGGCGATTTCACGAATCGAAGAGTAGCTGAATGAGACATTTAATAGGAGTTAATCATTTCTGAATATTTGTACGCTTTACAGCTTGATGAAAGTACCGACGTAGCCGGACTTGCTGTTCTTCTTGTGTTTGCGAGATACCCCTTCGCAATGCAAATAGAAGAGGAACTTTTGATAAGCGAAGTGCTTGAGACTTACACCACTGGCTACGAAATTTTCAATGCTATCGACAAATTTGTGTAGGAAAATGGTTTGGAATGGAGCAAGTGTGGGGATATTTGCAGTGACGGAGGGGCCGCAATGGTTGGAAAAACGAAGGGAGCGGTGTCTAGGATGAAGCAAGTGGCAGAAAACGCCACCAACAGCCACTGTGTCATACAATCAGCAATTCCCTGGCACACAGAGATGCCACACCCAGATTTAAAAGTCGTGCTGGATGATGCTGTGAAGATAATGATCATGTTTAAGACCGCCCGCTTCAAGCCCGCCTTTTAAAACTTACCGCCGAAGAAATGGGTATGGATCACTTCCACCTCTTGCTGCACACAGAAGTGCGGTGGCTTTCAATTGGAAAGATTTTAGCCAGACTGTTTGAACTAGACGATACATTGGTGGTCACATTTACAGAGAAATCTTTATTCAAAAATTAACTGATGTCGATTTGCTGCTTAAATTGGGATTGCCTTTCCGAAATATTCGAAAAACTAAATGAACCACCACATCTTTTCAAGGGAAGGGAGGAGCACAATTAGACAGAATAAAAGACTTTAGCATATTTTTGTTTTTTTTTTGATAGCGTGGGTTACGAGCAGAGACATCTCCAACTTTTCTGGGTTGCATCCGTCTGCCAATACACCGGCGCTCCATCTTCAATCCAAAATTTCCGTCGAAATAAATTACGGCACCACCTGTGAAAGGTTTGAAAAACCATTGTTGAGCTAATTTCCCGATATTGATTCTGAGGGTTGTCTACAGCTGGATGACAAACCCGTTTTTCCGTGCGACCCGAAACGTAAACCCTACTGGGATGACAAATGAAGCTTTTCAAAATCGTGCTGGACACCAGTGAAGACCACTTTGAAACTTAAATACCACGAAGGGGGCCAAGAAGAGTTCTGGATGCAAGTGTATGCAGAAACAATGCTGTTGGCAAGATTGCATTAAAAGACTTGTGCGTTTATTTCACTTATCTATGTGAATCTGCATTCTCAACGTATGCTTACATAAAAAAACAGATATAGGAGTAAACTTTCAGCGTCAAGTGATTTAAGGCTAAAATTGACAAAAAACTTCCCATAAACTTAAAAAAATAATGAAAAATTCATTTAAACAGTTTTCATTCTTCACATTAAAGTAAATGAGGCATTAAATTTGCATTGTTTTTTCTTGTATTTCCTAGGACCTAAGACTAAGTGGTCAAACACCAATTTAAGAGTAGGTGTGCCGCGAATTTTTTTTAGCACAACAAGGGTGCAGCGGTGAAAAAAGTTTGGGAACCCCTGGTTTACAACATAACACTGTATCTGTGTACACCTTTCAAAAAAAGCTTATCAACTTTGACAAATTTTCCAAAAGGTACTCAAAGATTTTTTATTATTCTGATGGATCTGCTGCACAATAATAAAACAAAAAGAATTTCTCCAACTTTGTTTTCTAAAGAGATCTTCAATGTTCAAACGCTGAATGCATTTGTCACCACTTAGCACATGTTAAATGGACCTTGTGATGAACTTGGTGGTGCAGTGAAAAGACTCGACTCAGCACGAGCTAGTCTACAATGGCCTTATGAGCATCAAACACTGACACCTACTCAACTCTTTCAATGGGTAGTTGAATATATCCCATCAGTAAATTTTGCACATTCAACTTAAGAAGAGTATGTGCAATCAGAATCATTTTAGACTAGCATTAACTATTTATGGTACACAGCAATTTCATGCTTCCCTACACTAGTGAATTCAAGCACATCAAAGATACATGTCAAATTGTTTTCAGAGGGTACGGTACCGAGTATTACACCAAAATTGTGATACTATTACTGTAAAAATTTCACATAGATGATATATTTGGATACATTACTGTAGTGTACAATAACAAGTGGTGGTTAGCTTATGTTCTGGAGAAAAATTAAGAACTTGAAGAAATTTGTAACATTTCTTGAACCATCTGGTCCTTCTCTTTCATTTGCTTACTCACGAAAGCCTGATGTATTATGGGTACCTATCATAGATGTTCTGTGTAAAGTGAATCCTACAACCCCAACTGGAAGGTTTTATGTGCTTTCAAAAGATGACCTTTCTAAAATGGATAAAGCTCTTTCAAACTACCACCAATGAAAACGGGAATTAGAAAGGCAAGTAGTAAAACAAAGTTTTAAATAGTTTGAAAAGTGCAAATTAATATCAATAAATATTTTTTTGTAAGATGGGATTTTTCAAAGTACTAATTTTCACTGTTTTGATATAAATACATATTTTGAGAGTACTTAGAATGTTCACAATAGTTTATAAAGCTTGCATTTTAATCAAAATCCCAAATTTTTGTAAAACATTGTTTTTTAATAAATATTTTAAAATATGAAGCCATCATCATCATCATCCCATAACTAATCTTTGCCAGACAGTTAACATATGTATAAGGTGTTTGCTTAATTTGTTTGAAAATTTTTAATCATGTGCTACAAAAAAAATTTAATTCAAATTTGACGTAGATTTTGGAAAAAAAATTCTTTATAACCCATATTGTTATATATCATTGAAAAGACTTTAAAAATGCTACAAATTTTCACCACACTCATTGTTCTAGTTTAACTAGAGTTGCATCTTAATTTGAATATATGCTGGTCTCGCATTTTTCAAGATTTTTTTTGAACTTTACATGGCTATAGTTTATAAATGGTTTGAAATATTTTCCTAAAATTTGGTATTATTCAGTCTCCATAAAGCTAAGCATTGTTGAATATTTCATGGAAATCTGAGATGGTGGGGTAAAATTTTCATTATAATTGTTTTGATGCAGAATGACCCGGTGCGTTTGGAAGTGGTAGAGGATGTGTGGATCAAATCTTTACATTGAAACAAATGATTAAAAAAAATGAGAAGAAGAATAAATTGTATTTAGGTTTTATAGATTTGCAATAGGTGTAGGATAGGATTAATAGGGAAGCCCTATGGCAGGTGTTAGTGATACATGGTGTTGGTGGTAGGCTTCTTAATGGAATCAAAAATATGTATGATGATAGTGAAGCATGTGTAAGAATAAATCAAGTCGAAAGTGATTGATTTAATATTAATAGCTGGGTGAGGCAGGGATGCATTTTGTCTCCTTGCTTATTCAATTTGTATATTTGATAAAGAATTTAGAGGTGGGGGGGTGGCAGGGGATGGTGTTAGAATGATGGAGAATGGAAGACAGTGAAGGGTGCCCTACCTATTATATGCAGATGATTTGGTTTTGGGTGGCAAATCTGAAGAGAGTTTGATAGGATTGGTAGAGAGATTTGGCAGGGTGTGTAAAAGGAGTGGAAATTATTAAAAGTTTAAGATTCACAACATGTGCAAAAATAGAAACAGCTTTTTCAGGTGAAAGTAAACTTCTTTTTGAGTTGTAGATATTGCCAACTTGGTTAAGCATACTCTCACTGAAGACACTGCAAGGAGAGAAGCATAAGCATTTTCCTGCATGGTCTGAAAAGTACAATATTTCTTGGATTTATAAATTTAAGATATTTAGTGGCTATACTTGTAAACTAATAGGGTAGGTATGTTCATACGCATTTATATTAAAAAGGTATGTTGTTATATATAAACTTGTTAACAGGTAATTTGAAAATTGGGATAATAGACAAAAAGAATGTTCTGGCTGGCTGGATATTAGCATCATAAAGGTGCAATAGAATATTTTTATAGGCACAAGTTTCAGTGTTTTCAGTTGAATGAAATATTCTTAGAGGTCGAGTTAAAGTATAACTATCAAATTTTACAACAAATGGTTATGTTGAGTTCTTGGAAATCATGATAATTGCTATCTTCTTTAAAAAATATATTCCAGTAACTACTGTAATTTAAAATTAAATAATCCTATTTCTCTCATATTTGATTTTTTTTTTTTTTTTTTTTCAGAATTTTTTTTTCGTTGGCTGTGAATGAATTCCTAAAAAATACCCTAGTCATAGTATTAATTGTAAATTACAGTATATTTATGCAAGTGGGAGTAAAGAAATAAGCCATATACCATGCTCTCATACTTTTCAAGATTATGGGATATCTTTATAGATTCTGAAATATCTGATAATTTAGAAACAGAGAGCTATTCCATAGAGGTAATGTAATAAATATGTAGTAGAGTAGTGAAATCCTCAAATGCCCATGCTGAGATAAGTGATCTAAACTTGAGCACAGGCCAAAATGAGGTAAATGAAAATATCCTATTTTGAGATTTTGAATTGAACAATGAATGTTTGTTACTTTCAATTATTTCAATTTTAAATTCTCCCCAAGATTAATTTTATTTGCATAAAATTGTAGCTAGTCTACATAGTCATTTACAGCAGGGAAATGTATGCACACTTCATTATTATTTTTATTATTTTTTTTATTTTATTATTTATTATTTATTTTATTATTTTTATTATTTTTTTACTAATCAACTACTTACTAACAAGCATTTTATGTACGGAATCTACTACAAATGATACTTGTCAGGGCAACTTGGATCTAGGGAATATTATACCTAACCAAGAAATATGTAATGTTGGAGTTGGTATTATCTTTTGACAAACGAGAGATATCAGGCTTGATTCTCGCTAGCATTTCATGCAATTATTATATACATAAAAATAGGTACAATTACTGTCAGGAAACAAGCATAGCTTTCCCGGCTTCATTCTAGTCACACTAGCAAATATTTTCATTTCATTTTGTGTTGGCTGAAGACAAAGAATTGAAAATTTACATTGCTTCCAGATTCTGGTGAATGTGTTGCATTATATTTATAAACATTTTCTTTCTTCCTTTTCATACCAAATTAACTAAATATTTGTAAAATCATATCTACCTTTATGTTAACTATTATTATTTAGTTTGTATATACTATAAACACATTATTATATTATTAATATATATATATATAATATATTCATATATATATAGTATATATATATATATTATATATATATATATATATATATATATATATATATATAGACAATATATATAATATATATATATATATATATATATATATATATATATATATATATATATATATATAATATATATATTATACTATATATATATTATATATATATAATATATATATATAATACCAGTATATATATATATATTATATATAATATAATATATAATATATATATATATATATATATATATACTATATATAATATATTATATATATACTAATATATATATATATATAAATACCATAATATATATACTATATCAATATATATATATATATATATATATATATATATATCTATATATATATATAAATTATTATAATATAATATATATATATAATATATATATATATATAATATATAACCTATAAACTAAATACAATAATAAAATATTATAATTTTTCATGTATAACTAAGCTTAATTTGAACTAAATTTAGCTATCCTACTATAATCTATTTTAGAAGCTTTTATATACACCTCACAACAATAGAAATCATATGTTGAGAATCCTAAGAGTTTAAAATTTATAGATTGAAATATAATAAAAGGGATAAAGAATGACATTTGAAATTGGTGAGTTTGTTTGGTTAGGAAGTTAATAGATTGTGATTTATTGCAATTTTAATGCAGAAATAATAATAATAATAATTATTTCAGTAATTTAAATTTTTAAGTATGGTAAGTTCATACATGATCCCTATTGAAAATGAAATTGATGAATTGTATTCAATGCCATTGTCAGTATTAAATAATGTATCATTATATTTTAAAAACCCTAAGTGGGTGATCTAAATCCTACAATTTATTTATTTATTTATTTAAAAAAAAAATTTCTTTTACTTTGTCTCCCAGTACAAAATTAATACAATTATTACCTATTAATTTAAGTCATTGAAAATCATTTTAAAATAGTCTTGCACTTTTCCATGACCATGGAGTTGTATATATTTTCATCTGACTCCATAATTTTGAATTTTAATTTTGACCCCACCTCAGGTAGGACTTTTGACTCCAATTCTCCATCTCTAATGAGACTTCACTCAAATTTTGACTCAAAATCATGTCCAACAATAAGTAACATGTCTGAAAAATTTTTCTTGCTTTTTTTTTTTTTTGCTAATCATGTAATTGAATACCGTACTTGCAAAAATTTAATATTCACAGAACTGCTGAGGGGAATGCCATTTGCAACTAATTTGACTGGTGCAATAATTCTACTCTATTACATATGTAGATGTTTAGTATGAAAGGGCATCAAATACTTAATTTATAAATTAACTTTATAAGAAAATTGAAATGCAAAGATTCGGAAATGGTTCAAGCAAGATATTTTTTTGGTTTTAAAGAATTATTAAAACAAATTTGTAGTAATATTTATCTGAAATAGGGCAATAAATAAAAATTTGTTGAACAATTATGGCTTTTGAAAATTTATTGAAGTTTCCATGAAATGATGAATTGCTGCAAATTTAGGACAATTGTTTAAGTCTAGCCAATTCAATTTGTTCTCATATACTGTGCTTATACTTCGTTTGACCAACCTTGAATTAAAGATTGAGCCTTAACAATTAGCAAAAGACCTCAGTGCTGATTCAAATTCTTGTCATAAGTTACAGATCTTGTTAATAAATTAAGTATACCATTTGAATAATTTAAAGTGGCAAGTATTTATAACAGAAGAATCATTTGCTGCATCATCTACCTCTTGTATACAGGGTTACTTATTTCCATATGTTCTAGATTCCAAATGAAATATATTTGTCAGTCAACTCATGACAACTCTGTAATTAATACACGAATTTTATTTCAAATAATGAGTACATGAACCCTTTTCTATTGTCATTGAAAAAGATAGAAATTTTTAATAAATTTCAACCTTGTTGTGACGTTTTGATTTAAATGTATAAGAGAATTGAATATTACATATAGTTATGATGTAAATATAGTACTATAAGATAAGAATCTCATTTGAAGTGAAAATTCATTATATTTAAAAGCTCAACCCGTAAATCCATCCTTTTGAGGAATGTCTATAATACTGGCATAGCAGTTAGTTTTGAATTAGGATATTTCTCCAAAAACGTTCAAGTATTTTACATTTTTTATTGCTGTGTTTTGGGCATGCCTTTTAAACTGTGCTACCATTATTCATAACTCAACCGATATTCATGCTTTCAGATGCGAGACCTTTAACTACTGTATAGTCTATTATAGAATAATAAGCCATTGGATTAAAGAAAACAAAAAATAAGAATTTGAAAATATTTTCATTTGCGCCATATAATTTTCAGATTTTTACAGATTTCAATTTTATTATTGACTTTAAGGGCTTGCTTTCTAAAGAAGTGCTCTATTTTCTACAAATGGAGATCCCAACAAGAATTGTATATGACCTTTGAATAAAAAAAATAATCGATTTTTTGACCACACACTTATAGAATCAACAATAATTCAGTAGAATTCAGTAAGCTTTGCTTTTGCTTTAATGTGGTTTGAAAGTATTGTTCGATGTAGTTTTGAACAATAATTAACATGTAATCTTGTGTATATATATATATATATATAATTATATATAATATATATATATATATATTATATATTATATATATATATATATATATTATATATACTATATAATATTAATATATATTTATATATATATATATAATATAATAATATATATATTATATATATAAGGTATTATAGTTATATATAATTATATAATATATATATATATTATTTATATTATAATATATATATATTATAAATAGTATATAATATATATATATATATATATATATATACTATCTTATTACATATAAATATATTATATATAATATATATACTATATATATACTAATTATATATATATATAAATATATATATATATATAGATATATATATAATACTATATATATATATATATAATATATATATCATATATATATGCTATCAAATCCAATTTTTGGAGCAGTCCAAATCCAAGTTCCAAGTCCAAGCTATTGCAAATCTATTTAAAGAAATATAATAAACTTGTTGTACGATCTATTTTTGCAAATATAATAATAATAGTGTGGAGGGAACACTCGATCAAAATCTGCATAACATTAGCCAGTAATGAAGAGGTTGATAAATGAATGTGTGTATGTTTGATGGTGTAAGAAAGGATTAGGTATTTTGGGAGAGAGGTATGGGTGAGTTGGAACATGTTGAGACGGAATCTGCAGGCATAGATGGAAATGCTGGTGAAATAATCAAGAATGAAGGCGAGATGGTGTTTAAATGGATTTGAAGTTGGTGTACACAGCATTTATGGGAGGGTATAGGCCGAGGGATGAGAATAAGTAGTAATAGTGACCTATATAAGGTAAAGGGGAAACTGTAGGAACTATAGGGTAATTAGTTTATCGAGTGTTGCAGGGAAGGTACTATGGCTGGTATTTGTTGAAGATAAATATACATCAAGGGACTGAAGGACTAATTGGAGAAGAACACAGGTTTTTAGTATGGTAGAGGATGTTTGGATCAAATTTTACATTGAAAAAAATGATTGAGAAAAAAATGAGAGAAAGAATAAATTGTGATATAGTTTTATGGTTTTGCAGCAACAGGCGAATGACAGGATTAAAGAGAAGCTCTGTAGCAGATATTAGGGATATATGGGTGTTGGTGGTAAGTTTCTGAATGGAATCAAATGTATTTGTATCGCTACAATGTTATAGTGAAGTGTGCCGTGTTAAAAATAAATGGGAATGAAACGGGATAATTTATAATTAGATGATCAAGAGTATGGGTGCGAGTACTCTGTCACTCCCCCCACTCTCTTCCCATTCTCCAATCGTTCTATCCTACCGTATGGTCCTTGGCTAATCTTTCCCACACTTTTTGGTGCACTAACTTGATGCCTAATACTAATTCTTGTGCGATTAAGAACAGAATTACGAATTTCAGGAAAGTTGTAGAGCAAAAAGTGATGAGAAAGTTGTTTAAGCAACGGGATGGACTGAATGAGACGGATAGAGTAGCAAGGGTGCCCCTATCTTAATCCCTCGACCATTACTCTGATAATTTAGCAAAATTGATTTTGTATTTGTGTATGAGCGTAATCTCGAGATTTTTTAGAGACCGTGTATTTCGATATGAGTCCAGATATTTGTAGCAAGTGGTACAGAGTCGTTGTACACTAAAGGCAGCGATTATATCGAAAGTTAAACTTTGTTAGAAATCCACGATTCTAAAGAGTAAGGTTATGGTATGATAGAGACCGTAACGCCCCTCCTCGCCAGATGTAAAACACCCGAAAGTTTATGTTAGAAATGGTTAAAAGACAACACTGCGACACCACGTGTCTGAGTTTGAAAGATAATCTTGCAGCAGGAGATCTTATCACTATGTGATAAAAATAACCAGGCGGATAGCTGACACGCAGTAAGCTGATACGGAAGATTCTGGTGCAAATAGCGATACAGGTATAAAGCCTAATGGCTCGATTCGCACTATTCTTTTATACATCCCTCTGTGCGGTGCGATCTATTATTCGCGGACATGTCCACTCTCACTGTGTGGTATGTGTGTTTTAATTGAGCATGCAGGGAATAGTAAGTTTACCTGATCCAAACATCCCTCTACCACTACTAAATTTGTATGTATAATCCACGTCGTATGATACTATGCTGCACTCAAAGATATAAGAAGGCATCCGCATTCCCAAAAGTGTACTCAGTGTAGGTTGTTCAATGATTACATAGGACCATAATAAAGGGCTGTTAAGGAGTTAGAATCTTCCTGACGAAAACTACTCTGAAGAAACTAAAATACCGTAAATTAGAACCTAAATAGCGTAAACTTTAGAGACGAAGTTCGTGTTTTACCTCAACACATATGATACTTAAAAATATATATTGAATAAGGATACACTCGATTATGTTATAGTTCGAAATGGATTGGTCACATTATGAAGTATGGAAATGCGATCAATCCCTCGAGTAACTCTAACAGTTTGGTTAAGTGAATTGTATAGTGGTGCACGTGTGCTGGTATCCTCCGAGTATCTTAGGACTGTGAGACCTGAATGTAAAACAAGGATTGCGAAACTTTCACTGAAAAAAGTGCAACCATCCTTGAAGGAAGAAGATAACAGGCGATCACGACCGATGCGAACATGCATCAAGCGTATGCATACATTGAGAGTGGTTAAGTAATTGCAGGCGACTGGAGATGTTCATGTGAGGGGGGGGCATTATCTATGTGTATCCGTTGCAGACCTGGTCCTATGGGGATGAAGCCCATCTATTGATGATCATATCAACTTTCTCACAGCGTGCACGGTATGCCAACAGTCTTGTGAATATACCACTTAGGGTTGGTCATACTTCTCTGACTATAATAACGACATGTCACTTACTTAAGGTACTATAGGTCACTTATAACAGGGGGCGCGAAGTATCTTAATTATCTTTGACTTGCGTCATAACACTTTCCTCCACTACTAAAACCATCCTCTTTTTCATTCTGGTGTAACTTGGCGAGTGTCTGCATCTTTTTCACTTCCAATCTACACTGAGAAGGGATGGTTGGGTTGAATGATATAATAAGTAATGTGTAATTCCATCATCACTACACTAATATTTTTAATCACGATATAAGGAGAAATATGTAAATCACTGATAATGTCTGTAGTTTTACTTGATTTAACTAAAAAAAATTTAGATATTGAAAATTATGAAGCCATAGCAACACAGCATAGAATGAGTTCCTCCTAATTTCTTTTTATAAACAAATTGAACACTAAGATACAAATGATCTGACTTAGATAAGAGCTGGGTATAAACAAGCTGGAGTTTTTCAAGGTCCTGTAAGCATCATAATTTTTTTTTAAATATATTGTGTATATATATAACAGTCAACTTCGCAACAACCGCGGATGACGAGGCGGAGAGTTTCTACTAAGCCTCCCGTTAGTTGGTTGGTGAAGCTCCAACGCGTTACACCCGCACCCGGTTGCAGCTATCACTAGGTTCGATCCAATATAGTATCGGACTTTGCTCGTTGGCCCGCGGTGACTATGCTCCCTTTTGAAACCAACCCCCGGCAGACAACCCTGTTCCCACCCTCTCCCGTTTTCCCGACTATGCTCCTTGCGGGAGTGAAACACTTTGGTGGATTTTTCGTCCCGCCCGACTCCACCGAAGCAGACGTGGATTTTGCCCTGTTCCCTTCTGTTCCCGCCTCCCTCGTTTTTCCCGACTGTCCCTTACGGGAGTGAAGCGCTGCGTGGATTTCCTTTTCACTCCGATGAACCCGGCGTGGGTCCTTCTCTGGCTCGACTTCCCTCGACCGCGCCTGTTTCCCTTGGCAAGGGCAACCTCTTGGGGATGTCCCCAACCGATTTAACAGCCCGGGCCGGGGCACTGACTCAGTAAACCCACTCGGCCGGCCGTGCCTGTCTCCCTGGCAAGGGCAACCTTTGTTAATGGCTCCCACAGCGGTGGACGCCGGGATGGCCTTAACTAACACGGTGCAGTCGCTAACCCAGACGATCCTCGTTGACAACGGTAACACCTCTTTTATAGAGACCTCGACACTACCAGGAACAAATAAGAGACCAACACAATTTAAGAGTATAATTGGAACTTAGGACAACAGGTTAATTTGGCAATAAAGGCCGCTAGAGTGCGGAAGGTTCAATAACTTAATAAAACGCTAAACAAAGTGATAAACATGAAGGAAGATGGGAGTGCCAGTGATAGCCCTGCAATGCCCACCCAAGGCGCCCAAATCCCCTGGTGCACGACCCACTGCGATATTGCCGAGTCCCCTTGTTAATGGCAGGTTTCACGATAACTCGCTGCTCTCTCGTTGCCCAATTGTGGGACGAATTGAGGAAAAGTTTCCAATTCCGCGGGCAATTTCCGCGGAAATAAGGCGCTAATGCATGCACTCGTTCCTCCAATAATTAGAACGAATCTTGTAATGGCTCCTCAAGCTCACGAGTTTGTTCCTCAAACTCACAAACTGGTTGGCGAGCAAACGAACTGGTTTACAAATAGTCCTGTTGAGTTTCAAAGAAGTTCCATAATGATTTCTGAAGAAGTTCCGTAATGATTTTCTGAAGAAGTCCCGTAATGATTTCCACCTGCAATCAAACAAGCACACTAATTAAAACCCTGATTGTCTAAACCTAACTCTTAATAACGCGTTCACTAGTTCCAACTTACCCAGAGGAGTGGAACCTTGTTTTTTTCCTCAAACTTCTTCTTTTAATTTTGCTTTAATCTTTCTAACTGCCCACGGCCTCGCTCACAATCCACTAATAATTTTAATCCCTAAACTTTAAATTTAAAGGAAAAGAAAAAACATGAAATATTGACTGAACATCCTAACACTAAATGATGAAAAATTCACTTACAAGATGATAATAAATAATAATAATAATAATAATAATAATAATAATAATAAATAATAAATAATAATAATAAAATGATAATAATAATAATAATGAATAGTTTGACGAAGTTTTCTCCTAGTACTGTATTTTATTGTCCTAAGCACTTATGAAATTCAGGATGTTTTATATCCCCTAATGAAATTATCAGGCATGGAGATTAAATTTGTTGTTAAAAATCAATTATGATTTCTTTACAAGATGTTTCTAAATGACCCCCTTATGTAACTGTGCATGAGAAGGAATTCAAATACACTTCACTGCTTTGCAAATGTCTTTTATTATATTTTGACTAATATTTAGCTTGAAAAGTAAATGCTAAATATATTAAAGGTAAAGTAGTGAAACCCTTTGTAATTTTAAATTATTTCAGATGCAAGAATTGAGAATCAAATAAGGGAATTGTTCTGCATCTTATGAAACTATTGTGTGGTTTTTAATTGATTTAATTTTGACTTCCTCTCAAAGGTCAATGCACAATCAATCCTTGCTCACTGACAAAGCCAGGAAGTTAGAATGGCTATTGGAGCTCTCTATTTTAGAAAGAGTGGATTTGTTAGAAGATGAAGCTTAGTGTTATTAATAACAAAAGATAATATATTGATATAAACATATACTGCATGTGCAAGATTGCCAAATTACCACCCTGCATCCTTGCAGGACATAGTGCTTAGAATGATATATATATATATATATATATATATATATATATATATATATATATATATATATATATATATATAATATAATATATATATATATATATAATATAATTATATATATATATATATATATATATATATATATATATATATATATCACTTAGAAAATTTAGTATAATTAAGTTAGAAAAATATAATTTATATTTGTGGAAAAGATTTGTTTGCAATATGTATACCAATGAAATGTTGGAATGGGTGTCATGCATTCCTTGTGCCATGTTGAGCTGAATTAGTTCACTATTGATCTAAATATAATACAGCAAATATATATGAAACTTTCAATTTAAATTCCTTACCATGAATGGTTACGTGAAGTGGAGCATTTATAGGACACTTTATGGTAATGGCACAAACTACAGGTTTCTGATTATTTCACACTGAATATTATAAAGCTTCCTGAATTCTCGAAACCAGCTGTTATTAACCTTAGCTTTACCAAGGACCCTGTTAAATTAGTTTTTTCTCCGTTGACCCCCCTTTAAATATTTCTCCCCACAGACCCTCTTTAAATATTCCTTCAATAGATCCCTTTCAATTCCTTTACCATTGACCATCAAAATTCAACTTGAGATTTAAAACCCTAAAGTGTATCAAATATTTAATGTTTCTCGTGAAGGGTTGAGTTTAATATTTTGATTGAAAGAGAACATATATTCTTAAAATTATTTAAAAAAATAAAATTTAATCAAGAGGCTTTTAACACAAAAAACGGCTGAAACCAGTTAAAAAACATGTTTTACATAATCAAAAGGGAAATTTGTTCAACATTTTCTTTAATTTCATTCATTCATTTTTCTATTTTAGCTTTAGCTGCCAAAGATCAAATTTCTTCAAAAGTTCACGGATCCCCTGGGGTCCACGCACTGCAGGTTAAGAATGGCTTGTTTAAATATAAACTCAAAGATTTTGATCAATATCAAAGAAAATGTATCTATCACTCGAGGCCATTCCATAAAAGATCATAATTATCATCTTAGAAAAAAAAATTGCTAACTTATGGGGGACCACATTGTTGTAGTTTTGTTGGTACAAGAGTACACCAGGGAATACCAAGTAAACCAAGAATGATGTCTCTGATGTAGTTGTAACTGTAGTTATCTATTTTGCTGATTGAATGGAAAAGGAGGAAAACTAATAATTTTAATTCATTTCCAAAATAGGCTACATCATGCAAGATTATTTATTTCATAATTAAGTTTCTTTGTTTAACTATTTTATTTATACTAAAGTTTCTTGGTTTTCATGGAATGCTTGGATGTAAACAAATATCAGCTGACTTGTATAAATATTTTAATGTAAATGTGTATAAATATTACCATATCTAATTTAATCAATCAACTTATTAATTTAAATTATAATAATTTAATATATTTAAAAACAATAGATGGAAAATGTGATAAAATGTATGCTGCAAACAAAATATTTAAGACTTTGGTGGAAACCGTCACTAAAATTATTGAATTCAACAAAAATATAAATAAATAATTTTATTTAAACTTTATTAATGATCAGAAATTGCTAAGATAATGGGACATAATAATGTGTGTGAGTATATATTAATAAGGTATTATTATTATTATTAATGAATTAATGTGTTTTTATACTATGTTGATATTCTGGATTCACTGCAGAAAAAATTAAAAGAAACTTTAGGATGAAAATCTTGCTGGAGGGGCCTTAAAGATTTCTAAAACTGTGATTAAGATCCTGATTTGTGGGACACTTCTCTTTATGAATCTTTAAGATATTTGCCGAATCTTTACCATGGAAAACTCCTAATATGACTGATAAAAGCTTCCTTAAAGTAAAATGACAATAGGGGCATTGAAATATTTACTGTAAATACTTTTAATTTACTTTGTGACTATATACTAATACCTAACTAAATTTTCTCAGTAAGGAAATTTTTCCTTTAGTTTAACTTACACTTCCAACATAGTTTGAGCTGTCTAGGTATCACATGTCCTAGATAATGAAATATTCTCTTGTTGTTATATGTTCAGCCATAGTGTGGAAACTAGGTTTTTGTATTTTTCAGCTTTAGCTTTATATTGAAAAGTATAGGAATGAATAAACACCCCTCAATATCTTTCAGGAGGATAGTATTGTATCTTAACCAAGGTCCTCTTAAATGCCAATGAAACCACATTGATTACTTTTATTTTACATTGTAATCTCTTATAGCCAGGCATTAAAATTGAGAAGAATGCTGATGAGGCTACCAGTCATACCCATTGCTATTAAAGATTATGCAGCTAACATGGAAAGAAATGAATGATTAGATTGCAGATTTTTATTGAGGAGGGGAGGGAATTATTTAAGAAATGTATATTTGTGAAAGTTTCCTCTGAATATAGCAGCTTTTAAGATTCTTTAAAATATTAAGAAATATTAAACGAAAGCTTTCCTGATAAAATTTGCATTTTATTACATATTTGTATTTACAGTTCTTATTTTGACTTATTTTGTATTACAATGTAATACATTGCAGGAAGGTATTGTTCAACTGGAGCTTCCAAATATTATACTATCTCTGCCACATTGTTAATGACATTTAAATTTTAGCAACTTTCACTTGCAAGCTCATTACTAGATCAAATTTGCATGTATACAAATTTGTATTACTCTGGAGTGTATACAAAGTTAGTTATATTACTGTTTACAGTAATAAAATTCTCTCAGAAACCGTCTAATCCTATGTCACTCAGAAGGGGGGGGGGGATTGGATGAGTGACATGTGATTACTTGCAGTTTGTAATGGTGTCTATTTAGCAAGAGGCATGAATTCAAAAATAAAATTGACACACAGCTACCTGTCTGATGCATATATATATATATATATATATATATATATATATATATATATATATATATATATATATATATATATCTATACTGCTGCTCTTTATAAATATGTCCTAGGCCTATACCATATATATATATATATATATATATATATATATATATATATATATATATATACTAACTACTGCAGAAATATAATATATATAACATATACATACATATATATATATATATATATAATAATATAACCATATATATAATTTTTTTTTTGAATCGGTGTACAGGATACCACGGCTCATAAGTATTTTACTGGGTGAAATCCCAACACCATGGGCGGGTCCTGGATCTTACATATTTCAAACATCAAAGGAAGAATAGAAAAATGAATATTAGTCAATTATAAATAAACAAAACCAGTAAAATATCCTGCGTTATAAAGTCCCATTATTGACAAAAGAGAGCCTAATGAGCTGCTCATCTTTGGTTTGCCTTGCGGTTGACATGGTTTTGTCAAACTTATATATATATAATGAACAATAATAAATAATATATAATATACTTATATATATATATATATATATGTATATATATATATATACTATATATATATATATATATATATATTCTACTATACATGTATATATATATACAATAATAGTAATAATATCTATATATATATATATATATATATATATATGTAATAATGGTTTTGTCAAATTATATATATATATATATATATATATATATATATATATATAGTGTGTGTGATTTTTACTTTCTGTATTGGAATTCATTTTATAAAATACAAGAACCAAATTATTCTTTATGTAATTGTTTAAAAGCAGATGAAACTTAATTTAATTGAAAAAACATGTAATTTGTAAATTAATAAGAATAAAAAAATAGATATTTCAGCCTAGGATGTCAGGGGAGAGTGGACGGCCATCCAAACTAGTAGTTCAAGGACAGCGAGTGAAACCTGAGCAAGTTCATGAGAAATCTTTTGTAGAAAATGTTGCAGGATTCATCAATGAGGTATATATATATATATATATATATATATATATATATATATATATATATATTTTTATATACCTCTTATACAAATATATATAATATATATATATATATATATATATATTATATATATTATATAGATATATATATATATATATATATATATATATATATATATATATATAACATTATTATTATTCACCTCCTTTCCCAAGATTGAGAGTGAGGTGCGTTACATGCACCGGAAACAGAAAAGTAGTAGAATAATATGACGCAAGTCGAAAAGAAAGCGCTCCCTTACCCTCCCCTTTACTTTATACCCTGAAGTGAAAACTCGTCACAGTCAGATAGATCCACCCTAGGGTTTCATGAGACTATGACGGATCCTCACTGTGGCATCTCATCAATGTAGGGTTTATCTCCTGGGCTAGACCAAAACCCATACCCCCTCACAGAACTCCGCCATTCACTCCTGTTCAGCACCTTTCTTCTCGCCTCTTCCAAACTATCATTCCTCTACTTATGGGCATCCTTTGCTGACTCAATCCACTTTTTCTTCAGTCTCTCAGTCCCTCTACAGTCATTATCTTATATCCCTGTGTGTGGGGGAGAAAGAATTGTCCACAGTGTATATTCTGCACTGTTGTAGAAGGTGACTAAGCGGAAGTTTGTAGTTGGTTAGTTGCCACTACCAACTTTATCTCTTGTTAGTATTGATTTGAAGGCTCGGACATGGTGATGATGCCGTAAGCGACCATGTATCTTTCAGCGAAATTGTATGAATCATTTGGGTACATGGAATGTCAGAGGAATAAATGTTGAGGAGAAGAGGACGAGAGATTGATGGATTGTATCTTTAAAAAGAAGTAAATTTTATTTTCTCGCTGTGCTAAAACAAAGATAAAAGGAAGCGATAATGATGAGTCATGTGAAATTAGTTGCTGGAGTGGAGAGGGGAGAGAAGGAGTTGCGATTTTTGATGGAAGTGACATGTGGCACAAGCTATGAGTAGATTTGTTTGTGAGAGTGCTTAGAATTCTAATGCGTTAAATTGAAGTTTGAAAAGGTCAGCGGATATGTGTCGTTTTTAGGCAAATGCTCCAATCTAAGGGTGATATTGAGGAGCAGTTGTGACCTTTCTGGGGGATAATCTGAATTTGAGTTGCGATGGGGTGAAATAGGAGCCTTCAGATTGATTTTGTAAAGCCAATCTAAATGTTGGATAGGTGGCCAGAAAAGGGATATTATAACAGGTATATTTAGGCATGACAGAAGAAATAGAATGGTAGAAGGATGATGATTTCTGTGAGGAAGAGGTGTGTGTGTAAGTAATTACTTTCTTCAAACTCAAGAGTAATCATAAGTATTACTAGAGTTGGTGTAAATAAGTAAAGATGATATCAAAGTGAAAAGTATGATTGAATTTTGTGTTGAAGATGTAGAAGAATGTGGAGGATGTTAAATCAGTGAGGGACTGGGCGATTTGGATTATCAGATCTTTGTGGGTGTAATCAAGATTAGGTTAGGGGGGGGGAGGAAGGAAGCTAGGAATAAGAAAGTGAATGTTTTAGTGCGAGGGCCTTTATCAAATGGTAGTAAGGAAAAGTATTTAAGAGCACTTGGGCAAAATAAATCAGTCGATGGAACATGATAAATGAAGAATTCTGGACTCGCAATGAGAAGTTTTTGTTTAGTAGTGCAGGAAGAGAGAAGCATGTGCTAAATAAAGTAGAAAGTAAGAATCCCAACAGTGAATGTTGAATAAAAGGTATGGAAGCGGTTAAAAAGTAAATAAGTGGGGTTGAGTGCCTTTAAAGCTATATAATAGGTTTCCTCAGTAAGGTCAATGTACGGGAATTATGTGAGGAGGAAAAAAGAAGAACTCAAAGTTGCATGCATATTATGAAAAAATGAGGTAAATGTGCTCATCTGCGTAGTTTGCGTTAGTTGATGAATAACTGATGTGTGCAACACCCCCTCCTGAATAGGGCTCTGCCCGTGAGTGGTGTGACAACTGTAAAAAAAAAAAAAATCATGCAACCAGTTTGGAAGGAGGATGAATGGAACTTACAAGGCAAAATAGGGAAAGTTTTCTGCGGAAGAGCGCGAAAACGAGTTAAAGAATGAGAGTTAAGTGGAAATCTGCTAGAAAATGATAGTGGAATAGTGCTTCCTAACTGATGAAAATGGATGGCGAGAAGAGTGTGGAAGAAACCACTTTGGAATTATATAAGGAGGAAAAAAAGAAGATTCAAAGTTGCATGCCATATTAGAAAAAATGAGGGTAACGAACAGTTTGAAGGAGCGAAATACGAAACTTTTTTGGAAAGCAGGATCCTGTGAAAGGTAAAAATGAGTAAGGGCAAATCGGCTTAGAAAAATGAATAAGGGATGGTGCTTTCGTTAACTGATTGAAATGGATGTGAGAAGAAGCGTGGAGGAAACACTTTGAAAATCTTCAAAACATGGCAGTAAATGAAAGAGTGAATTTAGTGAATCTGTGTGGCTTTTGATGCGTGCAAGAAGAAAGATTATTTTGCGGGATGATGGGTAATTAGTAAGAGGAGGTAATGGGTGTTAGAGTGAGAAAGTTGAAGAATGTTAAAAAATCTGCAGGCATTGATGGAATTATTGGTAAAATGATCAAAAACGGAGGCGATGCTTTCCAATGGATTTGAAGTTGTGTAACAAAGCGTTTTTGGAGGGTATAGTTTTGATGTGATTGCGAGGAGAGCCACTAATAGTACCCTTATATAAAGGGTGAACTGTAGGACTATAGGGGAATTAGTTTATTGAGTTATAGGGTGGTATTTTTGGTTGAAAGAGTGCGTCGAGTGACTGAAGACTGATGGGTGAAGAACAAGGGCATTTAGAAAGTGGTAGAGGATGTGTGGATAAAAATTTTTACAATGAAACAAATAATGAGAAAATGAGAGGGGAGAAGAATAAATTGTATTTAGGTTTCATGGGACTTGCATCAGGCGTATGACACGACTAATAGGGAAAGCTTTTGTAGCAGGTGTAGTTGGTAAGCTTCTCTAGGAACAAAATTAGTATTGGCAGTGAAGCGTCATGTGTAAGAATAAATTGAGTCGGAAAGTGAATTGGTTTAATATTAATAGTGGAGGTAAACCAGGGATGTGTTAAGTCTCCTTGGCTATTGAGTTTGTGATGGATGGGGTTATGAAAGAATTAGAGGGGGGTGGCAGGGGAAGTGTTAGAATGCCAGGAGAATGGATGGAGAGTGGAGGGTCGTTGCTTATTGTATGTGGATATTTGTTTTTGTGGTAGAATCTGAACGTTGTGAGGATTGATAGAGGAGTTTGCAAGGTGTGTAGAGAAAGAGGTTGAAAGTAAATCGTCGAAAAGATTAAGTTATGGTAGGTGGAATGAGGGAGAGGCCGGCAGTTGTGAAGTTGTTAAATGGTGAGCAACTGAACAAGTATCCAAGGTTTAAATATTTAGGCATATATTTGATTGAAAAGAGATTTTGATGATGCCCAGAAATTGTAGTAGAAAAATTGTTGAAGGGTAGTAAGGTGGCATGATGCAATTAAATCCTTGGTGATGTAAAGGGATATAAGTCTTCGAGTGTGCTAGGGTTTTGCATAAGCGGTATGGTGTTACCTGTGTTAATGTATAATAGCTGAAACTATTTGAACTGGAAACAAAGGTCACAGACGTGCGTAGTACTATTCAGCAGGCTGGAAAGATCTTCTATGTTGAGTAACTTTGGATAAAAAGAGGCAATGAACGCATTAGGGAGTTGTTGATGTGAAGAATTTTCTGGATTCTGAAATGACCGAGTAGTACCATAGTTGCTATAACGTCACGGGAAATCTTGAATGATTGTAAGTTTGTGAGTCGAGCAGAGTATATAGTGGCGAGTGTGCTGGGAATTGACTGGCTGGGAGACCAAAGAAAAATGGATTGGGTCAGCTAAAGAAAAGCCTAAAGGCAGAGAATGGGAGGTTTGCAGAGGCGAGAAGAAAAGGTGCATAATAGGGAGTGATTGGCAGGGTTTTGTGAGGGGATGTGATTGAATGAACCCCAAATTGACAAGATACCACAGTGAGGGTCCGTTGGGGTCCCGTGAAGCCCTATGGTGGATTTTTTCTGATTGCGACGAATTTCTGCACTGGGGGCTAAAAAGAGGGCTTTCTTTTTGAACTTGCCGGTCATGGTCTTCTACTACTCTTCTTTCTGGTGTATGCTACGCACCTCACCCCAATACTGGGGATAGGAGGAAGATAATAATATACTGTATATACTTTGAATGTAAATCTCATTATTCATCCTATGGTTTTTTTTTTTTTTTTTTTTTTTTTTTTATATATAGAGTTTAAGAAGTATTAATATTCATATGCAAAATAACAGCTTTCATATCCATTATCTTTTTCCTATAAAATTTATTTCTTCTAAATAGGTCTTGGGTTTTCCATATTGTATACTTTTACAATACAATAGTGATTATTGTATGCACTTAATTACTTTTTTCTAAGGTTGTTCCCCAAACGTACAACAATCCTGCACATTATGAAGGCAAAGGAAAGAATAACATGCCGGTCCGGTTTGACCAACTGTGACATTAAATAAACGATTTGTCACAGTTCCGAGATGGTATTGATGTAATGCGAACGCTCCACCCTTCTTACTACTCATTGGCTATTCTAATGGTGTTCAGGTAAATATATATATATATATATATATTAGGGATGTGCCGAATAGTGAAAAAGCCGAATACCGAATATTCGGCTAAAAGTATTCGGCCGAATACCGAATATTCGGCCGAATAATCACTTCGCTATTCGGCCGAATAGTTATTTCAAAGTTCGGTCATCCATTTAGGGAAAAATAAAGAAAACTTACACTGGTCAACAAAAAAAGGTGAAATTTTTCTTGGATGGACTTTTGTAGCAGATATATAGTAATTCGGAGGTGCTGATTCCATATATATTCTCGGATTTGCTGTATCACATCCCGTTTTCGTGCAATAATGGATCCCTATTTTTGCATATTCCCTAGGAATGACAAAATTCATGTGCGCACTACGTAGGCTGTATAGACGTTACCTTCCGCATATATCTACATTAGCAGCAAGTTTACTGCGGTCGATATTCGGGAAGCATGTGGTAACGTTAGTACGTCTACATGTAATGATGCCAATGACCTGGATGATGTCTATCATCCCTACCTGAAATACAGTCGGATGGTCAGTCATTGTTTCACCCAGGTTGAACTGAACGATCTTGTATGAGAGTTGTCTTTGCCGAAGTTGTCCTGAGCTGTGGCTTCGAGGTTGCATGAAAAAATGACTACTGGACTATTTCAAAGAGATACATTTTATCGTAACAGAGAAGCAGAGCTGCGGAGGCTCTTCCAGTCAGATGGTAACCTTGTGTATTGCAGTGAAGTTGCAGGCCTACTACTCGCTATGGGACTCCCAGCATACGATGCAGGTGAGTGGCGACTGTTTATTGACACTTCCAAGAGCAGTTTAAAGTGTGTGTTGTTACACAACGGCAAACAGGTATGCTTCGGTTCCAGTAGGGTACTAGGTACGGATGAGAGAGGAGTATGCAAAAATCAAGACAGTTTGGAGAGGCAACAATATCAGGTACATGGATGGCTAATATGCGTCAACCTCAAAATGGTAAACATTTTTGCTCGGTCAGCAAGCAGGTTTCACCAAATATTCCTGCTTCCTGTGCTATGGGACAGCCGGGCGGCGGCATAGGATCACTGGACCAAAAGGAATGGCCACCGAGGGAAAACCTTGACGCCA
>JABUQX010004346.1:0-10000 GCA_015478945.1 Trachelipus rathkii | reverse complement strand
TTGCCTCAAACAATCTTTTAAGCATATATAAGTTCTGTTCCAGCGTGTTGAAACGTCTTGAATTAATTTTTATGCTGTTTGACATTCAGCTGCATCGGTAAAGTTTTAAGCTTTGCAGCTGCCCTTTTCCTGAATGGTGAAAATGAGAGGATAGGCTTCTGCAAGTAAATAAAATATCCTAAACAGACATCTGATATACTGATGTATTGGGAATGCATAGTTTGCAACATTGCCTGAATAAAACATGAAGATTGATAGCAAGCCACTTCTCCCTTATTACCCAGCTGATACCATGTTGTGCCGTCCATTATCCCGTATCACTAAATGAATTCTATTTTTTAGAATATTTGGAAAAATGTCAAAGGCCCTTATAGGATCGACAAATGACAAGATTTTCGCCATATTGGCTAGCAATGAGAGCGAAGGTTTTACTTTTTTTGGAAAATGTTATTTTCTAAAGTTTCAATTATAAATTGAAAATAACTTTCCCTTATGTTGAAGTAATTTATGGTTATAAAGCTCAATATTCGGCCGAATTAGTTCGGCAAAAAAGCCGAATACCGAATATTCGGCTTTTTGGCCGAATAGGCCGAATAGGCCGAATACCGAACATTTACGCGCAACGTCCCCTTAATATATATATATATATATATATATATATATATATATATATATATATATATATATATAATATATATAATAATATATATTATATATATATATATATATATAATATATATATATATATAAGAAATAAAAAGACGAACAGAAGCTTTGTATATCATTTAATTAGGACGTTCGAGTTTTATCGCCAAACCCATCATCAGCTAAAACATAAATTTAAAATACAATAATTAATACGAAAGTTAAAAATTTAATAAGTAATAATAATAATAATAAATTAATAATAAAATAATAATAATAATAATAATAATATAATAATAATAATAATAATAATAATAATAATAATAATTTAATAATAAATAATAATTAAAGAACAAAATAGGTAAGAAAATAGACAAACAATTTAAAAATTAAAATTACACCTATATTATGATTACCTGTTTAGTTGACCAGCTCTGGAGGAATGCCACAATTAATACAAAAACAACTGCTTATATACTAGATCATTAGAAAATTGGTTGGTTGTGTGTTGGTGCATTTTTAAAAAATAAATATAAATATACATTTGGCACAATAGAGTTAATAAAAAAAATTTACACAGTGATTAAAACGAATTATTAAAGTAAAATAAATAAATAAATTAAAATTAAAACAAAAATAACTTAATTGAGGAGCCATCTGAGTTAAGTTGCGGCTTTGTACTATGTATAAACAAACTCTCGAGAATCCTTCGCTCAAGTACACCTGACGCCGACGACAACACCTTGCAGTTATCCTTTGAGATGTCATGACGGCTCTCTGAAGAGTGGGTCCTGATAGCAGAGTTCTCAGGTGAAGTTAATGGTCTATTTGTTCTAAATGAAAGACCCAGATGTTTTGAAATCCTCAGCTGCAAGCTGTAAGCCACTCTGGCCTACATAACGGGCTTGGCAGTCCGCACAAAAATAGGAATAAATAACTGAGGACCTCAAATGAGCCGGCGGAGTATCTTTCATTCTGAAAAAAACTATTCATTTTAAAAATATTTGAAAAGTATAAAAATAATTTTATAGATGGAAAAATTTTAGAAATTGATATTTGAATGTTTTTAACGCAAATCTTCAGAGTGTTAGGACGCGAAGTAAGGAACTTTTAGATAAACTACTTGCAATGATGAATCCACATCTGCCTGTTTTAGGTGCCGAAAAAGGTCTTCCAAGAATCTGTTGACAAGTCTATAAATAGTTGCTCTGGAAATCAGATTGAATTTTAGCAACTGAGGTTAAAAAATTGACTTCTTTTTGAAATCTACCCAAGATGCTTGAAAGTTTGTAAGCTTCTAAAAAATTCGGCAGGACAGTCCAGACAACTTGGCGCTTAGAGGAAGGAAGCTGAAAAAATTAGTACCAAGCATAGTTGTGGTAGGCTTTCTATAGATGGAAGTAGAAAGGCTTTTCTACTTACGGTGCACTCTGACATCTAAAAAGGGCAATGAGTTCTCATTCTCCTCCTCCATACTAAATCTAATATTCTGATGTTGAAATTGTTAAGGTAGTCTTAAAAATTGCTAAGCAGACTTTTTTCTCTAAAAAGGGAAAAAAAAACAATCATCACATTTACCTCTAGAATTGTTTATACAAATAGTACAAAGCCGCAACTTAACTCAGATGGCTCCTCAATACTAGTTTATTTTGGTTTTAATTTTAATGATTTATTTATTTTACTTTAATAAATCCCGTTTTAATCACTGTGTAATTTATTTTATTAACTCTTTGTGCCAAATGTATATTTATATTTATTTTGTTTTAAAAATGCACCAACACACAACCAACCAATTTTCTGATGGGTATTCGGCTTTTTTGCCGAACTATTCGGGGCGAATATTGAGCTTTATAAACAATAGAATTACGGTCAACATAAGGGTAAAGTATTTCAATTTAAAATTTGAAATTTTAGAAATTCTTTTCAAAAAAATAAAAATTTATAGCCAAAATTTTGTAGCCAATATGGTGAAAATCTTTGTCATTTTGTCAGACCTTTAAGGGCCTTTGACATTTTTTCAATATTGCTAAAAAATAGAATTCATTTTAGTGATACGGGATAATGGACCAAACATCGGTTGGCGGGTATAAGGGGAAGGGGCTTGCTATGCGAGATTTTCATGTGTTTTTCACAGTTGCAAACTATGCATTCACGACTCAATATTATGTCAGAAGTCTGTTAAAGAGATATATTTTATTTACTTTGCAGAAGCATATCCTCTCCATTTTCACCATTCAGCAAACGGCAGCTGCTGCAAAGCTTAAACTTTACAGATGCAGCTGAATTGTCACAGCATAAATTATCAGGACGTTTTCTACACGCTGCGAACAGAAACTTATGATATGCCTTAAAAGATGGTTTGAACAAAAAGTTCCCCTAGCCATATCCGCTGCTGAATGCAATCAGAAAATGTTGACGATTTTCTAGTGGCAAAATTATTCCATTACTTGAGCCATTTGACAACATCACCAAAAAAAGCATTAAACGTGAAGTAACTGTCGCCCAAGTGATCCCTTCCATTTTAGCAATAAATCTATTTTTAAATAAGGCAAGTAAAAGCAAAAGCTTCAATGGAATAATTACACTCGTTGAAGAGCTTAAGAAATCTGTAGGAAAAAAAGCACTGTTCTAATGTTTCTATGTGATAAATCTTTGTGTGTAGCTTTCTTAGATCTGCGATTTCAAGCTAATTTTTCAACATGAATCAGTAAAAAATATGGTCGTCGAGGCATATGGAAGGAAATGCATGAAAATTTAGCCCTGACTCTTCTTTATGCTGACGATGATTTTACGTTAGTGGGCGAAAAATTGCATTGAAGGTTTCCATTTTCACTTTCTTTTATGCGATAGTTTTAAAAGAGAATTGTGGCAATCAAAATCGTCATACAGGAAAAAAAGTGAGAGTGCAAAAAAGAAAGTCCCATTCTTCTGACCAATTGTGATTATTGTACATAAATGTAAAAGGCTACATACGGAATTACATCAAGAAATAAACAAATTTATAAGTTTGCCTACTCTTTGACCAGTGAAGCCAATGATATTCCCTTCAATTGCTGTGAAAAAAACACTGGAAATAGTTTTATGAATTTGAAAAAACTAGCAATAAAATCCTTCAGCGCCACCGTCATCAGTCGAAAGTGGAAAGAATATTTAGAACAGGGGGAAATATTTAGTAGAAGCACGAGACGAAATAGGTTATCCCCTGAAAATGGAGACCTGCTAATGTTTGTCATTTTAACCTTAGAGTTTATTCAACTGAAATTTCATAACAATATCAATTTCAATTTCAACTTTCAAATTTCATTTAACATAATAAAAATGTGAATTGTTTGCTATAGGCTAAGAAATAGTTATTTACTTTTTGTTTTATTACTTGTATATAACACGGTTGTGTAAACATGAAATTTCTTGCGACGGGGTTTGCGATTGATTATTGATGTGGCTAGATTCCAAAATGTAATCAGTTTTTGCAATATCAAATCGCATTTGTGAGATATTGGGTGTAACACAGATTTGTAAAAATTTATGATTTTTACCTTTTTCTAGAGGGTCTATCACAATTAATTGATAGTATATAAATTACATATTACATAAATTAAATAATATATATATATAAATATATATATACTTATATTATATATATATAATATATATATATATATTATATATAATATAGTATATATATATATATATATATATATAATAGTATATATATATATATATATATATATATATTGGATATATGAAGGGAGAGAAAGAAATCGCAATGATATGATACATGTCTTTGATAAATATTTACAAAACATTATAATACAACTGATGAATATAGATAAATATGGGACAACAATGAAGGTAATAGAAGGAATTGGTTTTAGTTAATGTAAACATACCTCCGATGGTAGTAACTTTCTCTTAGACGATCTAAGTGCAATAGCTTCGGGAATATCCCTCATCAAGCTCCAACAATAGTCGGCCATCATATTGATATCCCACTTGCCCTTGTAACGTCCTTCCATGAACTTAGATCTGATGGAAGCGCTTTCACCCTGCCTCATCACTAACATCGCCTAGGCTATCCGGAAATTTTCTTAGGTGAGAATGAGTAGTGCAACTTATACTCATTCTACATCCATGCAGAATGAAACTGTCTAGCAGTTCCTGCAGTACAATGTTAGTGGGTCTCGGCTTTCCCTGTTCCCCAGAAAATTCTCTGCTACATCTGAAAAAGCATTCCACCGCCTCTCTGCCTTTAACCACAGTCATTGTTGTAGCAAAGGCAGCATCACGGGGAACGGAGGTGTCCGTATTTGTGGGCCATCAAATATCCCAGCTTCTATTCTTCTCGTACTGCAAGACCAGAAACGTTTGAGCATATATATATAGCGCGAAGCATTCAGCCATCATTGGTCCAGGCTCACAAATGTGTCATCAAACCAAGTTTGGGTATGTGTAGTGGAGGTAAGATGATGTTTTTCTCTCTTCTACAAGTGGTTCACGTACGATGTTCCTGTCACCTTGGCGTCAAGGTTTCCCTCGGTGGCCATTCTGTCTTTGGGTCCAGTGATCCTTTGCCGCCAGGCTGTATCAGTAGAACAGGAAGCAGGGATATTGGTGAAACCTGCTTGCTGACTGAGCAGGCAAAATGTTTACCATTTTTGAGGTCGACGCATATTTAACATACCATGTACCGTGATAAAATTGTAGCTCTCAAACTGTTCTTGATTTTGCCATACTCCTCTCTCACCGCTACCGAGTACCCTACTAGGAACCGAAGCCATACCTGTGTAAACAACACAGCACTTTAAACTGCGCTTGGAAGCTGTCAATAAACATCACCACTCACCTGCATGTATGCTTGCAGTCGCTCAACAAGGCGTATCCCTATTGGCTCACTGCAATACACCAGGTTACCATCTGACTGGATGACCTTCCACAGACCTGCTTCTCTGTCACGATAAAATGTTACTCTTGTGCCATGGTCCATTAGTCATTTTTCATGCAACCTCGAAGCCAACAGCTCAGGACAACTTCGCCAAATACAACTCTCATACAGATCGTTCAGTTCACCCTGGGTGAACAATGACGGACCATCCGACTCTATTTCAGATGGATGATAGACATCATCCAGGTTCATTGGCATCCATACATGTAGACGTAACTAAAGTTACCACACCGCTTCCCGAATATCGGACCGCCAATAAACTTTGCTCTACTGTAGATATATGCGAAGGTAACGTCTATTACACCCCCTACTTAGTGCGCCACAGGAATTTTGTCATTCCATAGGGAATATGCAAAAAGAGGGATCCATGATTGCACGAAAAAGGGATGTGATACAGCAAATCCGAGAATATATATGGAATGAGCACCTCCGAATTACTATATATCTAGCTACAAAAGTCCATCCAAGAAAAATTTCACGTTTTTTTGTTGACCAGTGTATGTTTTCTTTATTTTTTCCCTAAATGGATGACAGAAACTTTGAAAAAACTATTCGGCCGAATAGCGGAGTGATTACTTTTAACCGAATATTCGGTATTCGGCCGAAAACTTTTCGCCCGAATATTCGGTATTCGGCTTTTTCACTGATTCCGCGCACATCCCATAATATAATATATATATATATATATATATTATATTATATTATATAATATATATAATATTATATATATATATAATATATATATATATATATACTATATATATATATATATTATATATATATATATAATATAATATATATATATATATATATTATATATATAGTATTATATATATTATATATATATATATATATATATATATGATATTTGCGTCGAAAGAGTGCGTCGAGTGACTGAAGGAACTGCATTGGTGAAGAAGGTGCGTTTAGAAGTGGTAGAGGATGTGAGATCAAATTTTCACATTGAAACAAATGATAGAAAATGAGCAGAGAATAAGAATAAGATTGTAATTTGGGTTTTATGAATTTCAACAGGTGTATATGAGATTACATAGGGAAGCTCTATGGAGGTGTTAGTGATAGATAGGTTGTTGGTGGTAGGCTTTGAATGGAATCAAAAGTAATGTATGACGATTGTGAAGCGTGTGCAAGAATAAATGCGAGTCGAAAGCTGCGTTGGTTTAATAATTAAATAGCGGATGAGGGCAGGGATGCTGTTATGTCTCCTTGGTTTTATTCAATTTGTATATGGATGCGGTTATGAAAGAATTTAGAGGTGGAGGTGGCAGGAGATGGTGTTTAGAAATGCATGGAGAATGGAAACAGTGGAGGATGCTCTGCCTATTAATCTTATATTTTTTATAAATTAATTTTGCATCTTCAGTTTTAATTAATTTTATATTCAGTAGGCTATTTTAACCTTTTTTTCTCTGAACAGGCTTGGGTTATTCCATGCTAATGGGAGAAGCTGTTGAAGTGTTTTCTTGGCAACCGCAAGGACCAGTCTCGAACATTAAAAATTGACTTGTTACCCCCAATATAGCCGATTCTTTTGGTTGATCGTTTCTCACTGTAAACGACCTATATTAGCTATTTGTGACGCCGCTGGAAGCCAGGCCAAAATTCCATTCTTGTCTCTTTTATGGTCATTAAAAACAGATGAGATCACGGTAAGTTTTCTTTTTATTTTTTTTAATCTTTTATTTTTTGCTTTTCTTTTTTGTTTTTTTTAATTTTTTTGATTTTGTGTGGAATGAACTCGGATAAAAGCTTAACAGATTTCTTTTTGAGTGTTTTTTATTTACTAGTCGATTAATGTAAAAATTTAGCATAGCCATAAAACATTGATATATTAGACATAATTTTTTTTTTTTATATTATTGCTATCTAAAAATAGTAAGAAGTATTTATTTTTATTTTATACATATACCAGTATTGTTCTTCTTAATGATTTGATGTTCTCGTAGATTTTAAAAGAAGAACTGAATAACATAATACTATTACTTTTAAAAACGTAAATCTATAAAAGTTTAATAGTTTTTCAGACAAGTTGAGTTTGGAAACTATTATTGTTGAACTATATTTTTGTATTTTAAAACATTAGAACAGTTCTCCAGTTATTTGATTATATTGGTTAAAATGTTTTCTCCCAACTTTTTTTTAATTAAAATTTGAAAAAAGTCACTACCAATTACATTTTACATTATTTACTTTTGCAAATTTTTGTCCTTCACTTTTCCCATTTAGGTAAGGGGATTTTTTTTCTTGTATAAATGCCAGTCTACTGGTTTGAACAGGAGGTATTGGAATTATGTACCATGCTAAAATTGAGCGGGAGAGATATCATACACCAGCTCAAAGACAAATATCTGACAAGACAAAGGGTGGCAATCTTACTTTATGCAATTTGCAAAGCAGCTCCACGCGCCTGACGCTTTAACCCACTGACACAACCCCATTCCATAAGAACTAAACCCACTAACTCTATCGGGACTCGTGTAGTTGCTGCAACCTGCCTGCCTGCATCGCCTATATTACCGACTACTCAAATATTCCAAAAGCAGCCTGCGTTCCAGAACCCTACCGTGAGTACTGGTTTTCAACCTACCAGCAGTGAACCTAAATCTGCTCACTCAAACACCAAGCTTGGATAGCGTTTCCTGCCGAAGCCTCTGCCCCCCCCCTTCTCCGATGGTTCGGTTCGCCAGAACCCATGTAAGAGACCAGCGTTGATGTCCCCCAGTCTGTCTCTCTCACCATTGCTCCTACTCCTGAAATGGATGTTCCTGAGCTGAATACAAAAATATAAGACAGCCAAACTAAGGATTACGCACGAAAATATGAGGTACCTGAAATTTCCTAAAGCAGGACACATACTACCCCTGTTAGTAAAAAATTTCAAACTCGGAAACGGCTTCGCTGCAAATTCCCAAGGCAAAATCAGTAAACCATCAATAAGTGTGCCGCAGTTGGACCGCAGCTGTCGTACAACTCACCAGTCTTATTCTTCCGAGCTCTTCAGAAATCTTTTACCAATTCTTACTTCTATTTTTCATATACAGCACTCCCCAAAGATTCCTATCCCTACTGCGATTTCAAATTGATTCCAGCTTCCAATATGAACGCGGTTGAAAGAGGGTGAATGGAAGATTACACTATTTCAGCGCAAATGCCACCAAACCTCCCAAGCGTTCTGCTGCAGCCGGTATCATGAGAGGGATACAGAGCCTCGTGATTCCGATAGAGGTTGTCCAGAATCTTTGCCAAGCCATCCACTGTGATGGCCATCAACAAAAGCCTCCAGCTCTCGTTTTCGTTCTTTCATAGAACCTTTGGATATCCGATGAGTGTTTCCTCAACTCGCCCACAGTCCTATTATTCTACATTGAATCCCAACCTCACGACTACAAACGTTATTACAGAAAGCATGACCCTTTCCCGTGGCACCATCCTCACAGTCTCTCACGGAAACAGTCCCATTACTTTCCACAACATTTATGAATCAGGCCTGCCCGGTGGATATTACATGGCTCCCACTCCTAATAATGATCATAATAGATCATTCTGATTGATGCGTCCAACGATCAACTACAGTCACACAGCTGAATTTGGACTATAGAACTCAACTTCTTTGTTTTCAGGACCCACACGTAGCCTCTCCATCCATCTGATTGTCGTCTTCCAACATTTGCCGCTAGCCAATAGATATAATTGGATCAAGAAGACCATATTTTATAGATCTCATAATAACAACACAGCATCGCCACCTTCCCTTCAATGGGAACTGTCGTTCGCTACGTTCGAATTTTCGATGAATTTATTTTTTATTGCCACACCAAAGGTATCATGCTTGCAGTTAACTATTGACTGTGCTATTCGCGACTTAGTCCAACCGTCGCGAATACATGTCGCCACTAACATCTCCATAAGAAAATAGTTGACAATAGAAAGGGGAGGCCGGAAGCGATATTTCTCGTTAAAATTGCTCCCTTGTTCTCCAGTGTCTCCCGTCGAACTAAAACTTCAAAACGGCTGGCAGTGCGAGTTCACATGCCCACCGATTTTCACCGTTCGGTCGATTTACTTAGCTTTCAGTAGGCAAGCTTCACTTAGGAAACCGACTTGAATCGCCTTTCGGCAATCTCCTCCTTTCCGGTTGACATATTAGGAGATTTCAACATTCGCCACCCTCTGTGGTGACACCACACCAAGGCTGAGGTCTTTGCTCGATCTAGCCTAACCACCTGTCATATATATATATATATATATATATATATATATAATAGTATATATATAATATATATATATATATATATATATATATATATATATAATATATATATATATATATATATATATATATATATATCCAGGTAAAAACTATAAAATTCCATATCAAGTTCAAATCCTCTC
>JABUQX010004345.1:100000-102500 GCA_015478945.1 Trachelipus rathkii | reverse complement strand
ACTTCGTCCCCTCTTCTTATCATCTGTCACCGAGCCTCAAAAAGAATAAAATTTTAAAATTAACATAAAATAACATGATAGCACTGTGGCAACTCCTCGATCTTCTAATAGTCATCAACATTATATCGCAGGGCTACACGAGCAGAGTTCCAGATGCTTGAAGAATATGTCTCTTTATGTAACTTCCTTTTAAAAGTATAAGTGTCTATATATATATATATATATATTGTTATATATATATATATAACAAGTAGATATATATATATATATATATTATTATTACAGCCTATTATATATATATATATATATATATATATATATATATATATATATATATATATAGGCACTACTCCTTTAAAAGGAAGTTACATAAAAAGACATGATATCGAAAATCGCCGAACGCTACTCGTGCAGCCCTGCAGTGTCACGTGTTAGCTAAAACTCCAATAGAAAGAGAGCGAGAGTTACCACAAGTTGCTTTTTTTTATCATGTTAATTTTTATATGTTAATTTTTCTTAATTTTTTTAAGGGGCTTGAGCCGATGGAGGGACAGAGGGGGGTTCAAAGTCCCCCCCCCGTCGTCCCCCGCTGAGGCCGAGAGACCCTGACACTTTCTATATTTGCGAATTAATCTTGGGTATTCCTTTAGTTTAAAAAAAACTGTTATTGGCAACTTTGACGCTATATTGCCTTGAAATAATCGAAAAAAAATCGATTACATCTTTCGTTCAATATATATATCGGTTTCAACTTCCCTTTTAAAGAACAAGTTTATATATATATATGAGGTATATAAGAGGTTATATATGTATATATATACATATATATATATATTATGCATATATATATATATATATATATAGTATATATATATATATATATATATATATATACATATATACAATTCCTTAAAAAGTGTTACATAAAAAGACATGATATCGAAAAATTGCCGAACGCCACGCTTGAACATTTTGTAACAATGCGTTAGCTAAACTCCAATAGAAGAAGGGCAAGAGTTACCACAAGCCGTTTTTTTTTATATCATTTTAATTTATATATATATATATATATATATATATATATATATATATATATATATATATATATATATATATATATATTTCTATATAAAATCTATTATATATTATCTATATACGATCATTACGTCGTCCCCCGCTGAGGCCGAGAGACCCTGACACTTTCTATATTTGCGAATTAATCTTGGGTATTCCTTTGCTAAAAAAATGTTTTTAATGTAACTTGACGTTTGTTACCGAAAAATCCATTACATCGTTCGTTCGGATGCTGTTAACTTCCTAGCGCGTTCTAACCCGGTCCCTTAAAAGGATGTTAACCGATATATATTGAACGAACGATATAATCGAATTTTTTTCGATTATTTCAAGGCAATAGAGCGTCAGAGTTGCCAAAAACAGTTTTTTGTTTTTTTGTTTTTTAACAAAAGAATACCCAAGATTAAATCGCAAAGATGGAACGAGTCAGGGTCTCTCGGCCTCAGCGGAAGACGGGGGGGACTTCGTCCCTGCCTCTGTCCCACCGTCAGCTCGAGCCCCTTAAAAAAATTTTTAAATTTTAGTGAATTAGCATGATAAAAACCATTTTTTGGCGACTCATGCGCTCCTTCTATTGAGTTTTAGCTAACACGTGAGACATCGTAGGCTTCCACGCGTAGTGTTCGGGCGATTTTTCGATATCGTATATCTTCATGTAGCATCCTTTTAAAGAGTATGCCTATATATATAGTATATATATATATATATATATATATATATATATAGTATATATATATATATATATATATATATATATATATATATATATATATATATATATATATATATATATATATATATATATATAAGTACATACATACATACATACATACATACATACATACATACATACATACATACATACATACATACATAGCTATAAAGATAGAGTATGTAAGTGTGTCACGTCTTAGTTAAACAGTAATTATATCTAAAAGCGTTTAATAGGTCATACATTCTTGTGAAAGCCCCAAAATCTCTTAAAGTTAAACCCTTCCCCCCTGGTTATAACCTCACACTCCCCCTAAAACTCTTTCCCCCACAACTACCACAAAAAAAAATCATCTCAGCTGTGAACTTCTTTCCCAGAGATTCTATTCTCTGTATAGGCTATAATAAATTGATGAACCAAATCTGGGGAATAATTGATGGATAGAGGGATTGATGGATGTAGGATTGATTAACAAAATATAATGTTCCGTTATAGGAAGGGAATGTTAATCTAACATTTCGTGTTTGTTCGTGTTTTTAAATTGAATGTTTGTGTGTGTGTAATTTGTGTATGCACGCGTGTATATTTGATTTCAGTAATATTCGTTTATTTGTTATATATATATATATTATATATTATATATATATATATATATATATATATATATTATATATATATATATATATAAGATATAGGTAGTTATATATATATATA
>JABUQX010004345.1:70000-80000 GCA_015478945.1 Trachelipus rathkii | reverse complement strand
CGCGCTTTAGTCTTATACCCACAGAGAGGTAAATTCATAACACTACGGAAGATTCTGCTCTAATGTGTCGATTTATAGGTTCTTATCACGAGGTCGTGTTGTGCGAGGGACCGTAAAGGTTTACTCTCCTTAATTAGACTCAAGTAAGCACTTTATCTTTAATAGTGATAACTCTTCGGTCGTATTAGTCTGAAATAACGCCGCTAACATAAAGGAAGATAATAGTCCCACTCTGTTGTAAAAGGAACAGAAAATAGCGTTAGTCTCACTCCTTCTCATTCTTTAATATATATGGACGCTGGGCTTCGGCCAGCAACGGTATTCGCATTATTCCACAACGTGCATCTTCCGCACAAAATGTATATTTTCATTTTGCGGAACCGTTTCGTTACTATACAATTCTACAAGGAGGACCACTAATAAATTCACTTCAGAGAGGCTCATCTTTATGTTGAACAGAGAAAAAGTGTAGGCTAGGCCATTCTAATATGCGATTTTGATAGTAAGCCGAGAGAATCATTTTCTTGCCAATGATGATTCATTCTTCTGTCTTTTTTTAGGTTAATTAGAGAAAAAGTAAGTTTTTTTTTGTAAATATGGTGATCCTATGGGTTATAATATGGAGGCCGTACCTATAGTTTTTTCTTTTTTTTATGGTATGACAAGGCACTCAAAATAATAATCGATAATTATAATTTTTCTATTTTTTTTTGTCTCAATCACATTGAAGTACTCTTAATATCCAACTTTGGTTTTTTTTTTTTTGAAACAGTAGGAAATTAAAGAGACATACTAACTATAACAGGTCTTTGAAGATATATTTGTTCACAGGTGTGGGTTATTGTGATAAGCACAGAAATTATATTTGGTATAATTAGAGGAAGATGATTTAATCAAGGTTTCTTTTTTTTCCTGTTGATCTTTATTATTCTTATAATTAATCATTTTTCTTTTCAATTATTATTATAATATTAGAGCTCGTTTGATTTTACACAACTGATTCTTCTTGTACTCAAGGATATCTAACCGACAATTGTAAGGAGACAAAGACGTGAAGATGTGAGGAGCTAAATTAGGTACGGATAATATTTACATCCATCTTTTTTTTTGGAGACATGTAGTTCTCCATTTGCGGTCGATTGGTAGCAAAAGATTTGAGATTCTCAAGATTATTCTGAGTTTACTTCTCAATTGAAAACATAAAAGGTGCCAGTGTGAGAGGATGTTATTAAGAGGAAGAGTGCAAGAATTGCCAAGTTTTGGAAGAAATATATACGAGGTAAATTAATTAACTTGGGTGAAATATCATTTATAAATCTGAGCATAGATAAGTTACTATAAATTAAAATTAATAATTATACATTTATTAGGTTCATAGATATTATCCATATTTCTGACCGGTATATTTGCTTTTTTTTATTTATCACTCAATGTTATTGGTGTGATTTCATTATATACTCTTTTTTATAACCTTACTGACATTAGGTTCTCTTATTGTATGGCAAGATTCATATATTTAGTTCAGGTCACTTACTATCCTAACTAAATACTAATATAGTAAATAATGCGTTTGTTAGTTATTATACATACACAAATTCCCGTTTTGAAGAATTTCAGATGTTAGTTTATCTTTTCCTGTTACAAGACTAATGACTATGGTGAGATTTGAACTAGATATGAAAATTAAATTATAGTTGAAATTTATTTTTTTTTATATTAAAATCAAATAAGCAAATATTCAACAACCTTCCATCATTATTTTGACTGATCTAAATTATAAAATCATAACTCTATTATCTCAATAATGAAATTTATATAATGTATAGATAAAATCTATATTGTTCGAGACATTATACTGAGATTTTTCATGACTTAAATGTGTGCTGTTTGGTGTCAAAATACTTTAATTTTTTTATTTTCCTCTGCTTGTGTATGAATATGGAAAATTATATATATTTCATAGGTAGTCAGAGTGCGAGAAATTTCTAGAGTCGACATATGAGAACAATGAGTCGCAATAAGACCATGGTAGTAAAATATATTAAGGAGACGAAGATTAATGTGCATACGTTAAATCTATACATAAGCGGACATGTTTGTATATTTTGGTGAAGAATACAATTAAGAGATGTCACATATGTGGACTATCAGCTTTGAGATAAGGCTCTCATAGTTGCATAATATCTCTTTCTGTGCGGATGCAGCATTGAATTAGTAAATTCGCGAGTATATTATCTCTCGAAGACTTCGATTCAAGCACGATACGGAGAGTTAAGATGTATTATTGACGTCGTATATAGAGGGAATACTTATCTCAGGTGTTTAAAAAGTAAGGAGTTGACCGGACAATCTTTACATGAGGCAGGATTAAACGTTCGATTAACTCTCCACAGCTAATGAAAGTAGTGACGAGCGTAACAGAAACGTTTTACTTCAGACACCACAGAGGATCTGAATACTAGAGAGTGATGTGTCTGACACTCTATATTAACAATCTCAGAGTAGAGCGATCGTAGGACCATGAAGCTAGTATATACTAAAATTAGGAGACATGACAAACAACTGTATGACTAAAAAGGCGACAATAAACACAGAATAGATGTAACTAAATCAAAGAAAGGATACTCGAGTAAACTAGATGATGGACTGGTTCAGTTCTCTTCTAATACAGAGAGCAGATAGAGACAAATAAACAAGTGTACCCAATCTCTTGAATTTGAAAGCGATGAGAATTGTAAAGTGAAGACCTTAACACATGTAGCCATAACAGGCAAAGAGGAAAAACTTATATTTTCACGAAAGAAAGAAGTGAAAGATTTATGTGCGAAAAGAAGAGGACAGACACACCTACCTGTATATTGAGTAAAATTCGTAAGTCTCTGAAGCGCACTAAGATGTCAATAGCATTAGAGTAATGATCTGATAAATGTGAACAGTGGAAACACAGGGATGTGTAAAAAAATAAATGGCTGCAATGTAGCATAACCATGTAGAAAATGTGTGAAATGTAAGTCACAGGATTGTGGATATCATTATGATCTCAGAGCGCGAGGATGAGATAATGATTTATGTTATCGTCTTGTGTAATTGGCCGGTGAGATGGCAATGGATGTGATGATAGTCATTATTAAAGTTGTTGAAGTAGTATATAGAAAGGCATGTAGTTAGAGAAAACATGTCCCGCTTTAAATGAAAGTATCCATACAAAAATGGGAAAGAGACTAAAGTGGTATGTGGTTTCCACAGAAATTTGAGTGAGAGCAATACTCAGAGTGAGTTACGAAACGTAATGCTCTAAGAGAATATCGAAATTTTGGATAAGGAGAAACACATACATTAGTCAATACCGCTATGGTGGTCAGTGATAACGCTCCACGTAAAAGTTATCTTTAGTAGGTCCCGTATCATAAGTTTGAGACATATTTATTGTAATATATACAAGGGCTAAGGTTCAAATAATACCACCATTAAGTGGCTAGATTAAAAAGCTGGTGCAAGGAGGAAAAGGAAACCGAGCAGATAGATTTACAAAAAGAGTAGAGTTTTGGAGGTTAGAGATGCGAAAAAATGAAAAAGTGGCTGAATTTGCGTTAAGGGTGCAAACCACTTACGAGGCAGCCACTAAAGAGGAAGATAGGGACAAACAAATATTAAAGAAACAATTTTTGAATTGTCTCCCGAAAAAGATGGCAAGGAGATTTAGAATAAGAATGGGAAATGAGAAAGAAAGCCTTAAAGTAAGATGGAAAGATATGTTGAATTGGGCACAGGAGGAGGATGACCTGGATAATGATGAGGAGGAATCAAGGGATGAAGGGATACCAATATGGGCCACACTAAATGGAGAACAAAACACAAAAGGGACATACGCAGAAAAAGTGCGCTATGGAAAGCCAGTGTATCAGCAGAAAGCGAATACAAGGGAATACACCAGGCAAAATAATGAAAGATATAATACTGAGGTAAAAAGATGTTACTGGTGCAACAGGGTTGGACATTTTAAAAGAGAATGTCGAAAATATAATGGGTGGTGCCTGGGATGTGGGAGTAATGAACATCGAACTGCGGAATGTGGATCAAGAAGAGGGCCCAGACAACAAGAACAAGGTTATAGAAGACAAGATCAACAGGATATGGGTGGCCAAAGGCAGAACGAGAGGAAACCCATTGAAAAGAAATGCTTTTTGTGTAACCAAATGGGACATTGGAGGGATACTTGTCCACTTCAGGAAGAAATAAACGAATTAATAAGGGTACGAAAACAACCAAATTCGGGAAACGAGGTAGCTCCGCCGACCCCGGGAACGAGCAGGAGCGACACCCCCAAGTAAACCACTGTTTAAAAACCAGCCCGGCTATGCAAGTTGATACAGTATTGGATCCAGAAGCAGAGGAGTTTATAAGCAGGAAACCTCAGGAAAATAGGAATGCCTTACCACAACGAACACCAAAAGGAAGAGGGACAAGCACAGTAAATTCAACAACTGGTATATACCATGCCATCAGTAGGACAACCATTGAAGGTAAGCAAGGCATTAATATTACTCCTTTGTTGAAATTTGTTATAAAATTAAATAATGTTGAAATGACAGCCATTATTGACTCAGGTTCACAGTATTGTATCATAGGCCAGGAACAGTTCAGAAGGATCCAGAACCCCGAAGTTTTAGAAAAAATAATGAGGTTACGAGGAGTAGGTGACCCTCAAATGGTTGTGGAATCCCACCAAACAGCAAGATTAAGGATTTCAATTGAGGACATCAATTATGGTTTAGCAGATTTTATTGTGGTTGAAAGACTAAAAGAAGGCACAATATTAGGAATGCCATTTTTGATACAGAATAAAATTAAAATTGACGTAGGGAATGGTTCACTCACAAGGCATGGTGACCAAGACACAAAGGAACAAGTCTACCTTTCAGAGAAGTCTGGGAATTGTGTAAGGACTGTAATATCCTTGCCAGTGTATACTACGGAAGAAGTGGAAATTACAAGAAATGATTGGGTTCCAGTAAAAGCTACTTGGACTTCAAACCAGATTAAGCCCAGAGAAGGAAGATATTATGATATGAAACCAGAAGAACTATTGGTCGAAGGAGAGGAAAATAATCGAAGAGGGTATAATAAACGATTCAAATTATTACCAGGATTGGTAAAATGGAATACCAAAGAAGGTACTATATTAATCAGGAAACTTATACCAGGACAATTAAAATTTGGAAAAAGAGAAAAAATAGGAATAGCCCATCTAATACTGGATGAAGAGGACCTCCAAAAATATGACAATAGAGGATATACGATAAACACACTGGTACAAGGAACAGGAAGACAAGGAACCATTGAAGAGGAATGGACAAAGGAAAAATTAGAAAAAGAAATCACATTCATGGAGGAATTAACACAAGAACAACGAAAGGAAATAATAGAAGTATTATACAGGCAAAGAGGTGTATTTAGCAAGAATGACTCAGATGTGACAACAACGTCGATGACACCATATAGGATTCGGCTACACGATTATACCCCAATCTACCAAAGGGCAAGAAGATTTGACCAAAGGACAAATGAAGAAATTGAAAAACAGGTTCAAGAATTGTGTCTAAAGGATATTGTGGAGCCATGTGCCGCCGAATGGAGCTCCCCAGTGGTACCTGTTAGGAAGAAGGATGGGACACTTCGTCTATGCATAGACTATAGGCGCATAAACAAAGTAACAGAAGCAGATAGGTTCCCAATGGCCAACATTTCAGAAACAATCTTCTCGTGTCATGGGGTGGAATATTATTCTTGTTTGGACTTGGTCAAAGGATATTATCAGATGAAATTAGAAGAGGATAGTAAGGACTTTACTGCATTTTCTACCGTTAGTGGCCAATACAGATTCAAAAGGTTAAGTTTCGGGCTAAAAAATGGACCAGCAGCATTCCAGAGGGAGATGCAGAGGATATTAACAGGATTCAGCCGAGACAAGGTGGTGGTATATGTGGATGATGTCCTCCTGATATCAAAGGATTTTAAAGAACACCTACAGTTGATCGAACAGGTCCTACAACGGTTCTCCGAAGCCAATGTCAAAATTAAAATCAGCAAGTGCAGCTGGGTTCAAAAGGAAATTAAATTTTTAGGACATATTCTCAGTAGGACTGGAATAAGGAAGCTCCCAGAATTTATGGATCAGGTGGACAAGTTGGAAAGACCAAATAACATAGGAGAACTCAGGCGGTACCTAGGAATGATTAACTTCCAGCGTAAGTTTATTAAAAACTGTTCAGGAGTGGCAGCACCCCTTAGTGCTCTGACAGGAGGAAAAAGGAAGGATAAGATCGAATGGACAGAAGAAAGGATTCAGGCTTTCGAAAATTTAAAGAGACTGATGAAAGAATCTGTAGAGTTGGCATTTCCGGATTTCACAGATGGTAGTCCAAAATTAGAGCTTTATGTAGACGATGCCAGTGGATTTGGTATGGGTGCAGGTCTATGTCAGCAACAAGGAAAGGAAAAAAGAGTAATAGCTTATAACTCTCATTCATTCGATGCGTGTGAAAGAAGAGCATCCACCATAGAGAGGGAATTGTTGGCTATCAGGTGGGGAATCAAGAGTTTCCGTCCATTTTTGTTGGGTCAGGAGTTTATTTTATACACAGATCACCGCCCACTAGTGTACCTCCACACAATGAAGTTAGTAGATAGTAAGTTGGCTCGTGTCTTGGACGACTTAAGCGAGTACAGCTTTCAAATCCATTATTTTCCGGGAAAGGAAAACATCTTTGCTGATACATGGTCCCGTTGTCAAAGGAAACAAGAGGAAGAAACCGATGTCATAAATCTAGAGGCCCTACCAAGAGGTTTAGAAGTAATAAGGGTGGTACCAGGAGGTGCTGATTCCTTGTTTTTGAGCTTACAGGAAGTTTTAAAAAGGGAACAATTACAGAAGAAGGACCACCAAGAATTAAGGAAATTCCTACTAGAAGTTTTGATAAACAACAGGAAGATGTATGGGTTAGATAAACAACCCAAATCACTCAAATATTTAAAAACCATCAGTATTTCAGGAAGGGAACCAATCCCAGAGGTATTACTGGCAGCTAGCGATGAGTTCAACTTGAAGATCTGGCTACATCACGGGACTTGTTGTTCAGTTGTGTATATGGGACCTAAAGCAAGGAAACGAGAAGATTTAAAAAGCATTCACATTCAGGTATTAGGAGGTACCCATTTCAATCCATTAAGAGATAATGGTAGGTTCCAGATAAATAAGGATGACACGATAGTAGACGAATTAGCAATCGAAGATCAAGAGGTACCATCTGAGGAAGAAAATGAAGGATTCATGGACAGTGAAGAAAGTGAGGCAGAAAACTTATTAGAACACCCACCAGAAGAGGGACTAGGGGTAAATCTACTAATGAAGGAAAGAGGACACCAGTCTAGGTTAAGCTGCAACCACAAGTTATCAGGAGTTGCATGGCAAGACATTTCCATTGGTGAAACATCTAGGTGTGCCTTTTTAGATACAGGATCTGTTATTAGTTTGGTCCAGGAAGCTGTCATCAGGGAGTTAGAACTATTTGGACTTATTTTGAGGAAATGGAGTGTGGACATCACATTAAATGGAATCACCACCAAAATTGTTGAATGCACCACAGCAGTAGCTATCAGGATAGATACACGCTACAGGAAAACAGTATTACCATTGGTAGTTGTTAAGGATGGGTTCATTCCGGCATGTTTTCTTTTAGGAATGAATTACTTGGTGGAAACAGAAGCGATTCTGGATTTTGGTGAAGGCATCATCGCACACGGGGATGATGAGGATCAGGTTAGTGATGGTTTTCTTGTTAATGTGTATAATGTAATAGCGTGTGATAATAATAGGATTAACAATATCATAACATTAAACGAAATAATGACATTACAGGAAAGATCTAAGGTGATAAAGGAATTGAAGAAGAGGGTTAAGAATAAAAAACAAATTCTTAAAACGGATGTGTCTTTAAAGGAATTTTATAGATATAAGGAGGATCTATTAATGAACAATGCTATATTAGTTAAAAGGATGAAGAATGACAAGTTGTGTGCAGTAATAGGGTTTAAACAGATGGTCAGTATTTGTGTAGTAATACACCGAAACATGGCACACATAGGACAAGGAAAACTAACAGACTTGATGGCAAGGTACGTATGGCATCCAAAAGGTCATACTATAATCCAGGAGGTGTGCAGGACATGTCCCACTTGTCAGTTAAATAAGGTAGATCATAAGGTAATATTCCCACCAGTTTGGAAAATCACAGTTGCTAATCCTTTCGAGTTAGTGGCAATTGATGTAATGGCTATGCCAAAAACAAGGAGAGGAAATGTTGCTTGTCTAGTGGCTGTGGACCACTGCAGCAAATGGGTCTCAGTCAAACCACTAAAGGACAAGTCAGCCAGAAGTGTCACGGGGGCATTTGAAGATCAGATGTTACCAACATTTTTGAGGCCCCCATACAAGGTGTTAACAGATAATGGGGTGGAATTCAAAAGTAACAGGTTTAGGGACATGCTCAAAAGGTACAACATAGATCATATATTCAGCAGTCCTTATAAGCCATCTTCAAACGGGGCAGTAGAGCGCACAAACCGTACGTTTGCAGAGTTCCTGAAGAACATAGTGACAAAGGACCAGGAGTGGGATGATTGCTTACCCAGGGTGGTTATAATTTATAACAACACAAAACACTCAGAACTTGGAATGACACCAGCCGAAAAACTATTAACCCAAACACATAAGGAGGGAAAGGTATTACCGATCTCTATGGAGGAGCAAAGCAAATGGAAGGAAGGACATCCAAATTGGCTTCCCTATGCAGTAGGAGTTAAGGTCAAAAGGAAGATTATTTCGGCAGATCGGTCCTTAGAGAAAAAACTAGGTGAAAGATATGAAGGGCCATTCACGGTTGTCAAAGTAATAGCTGGTGGAATGACATATGATGTTGAGGGTCAAGGTAAAACTATGAGGGTCCACTACGCACATTTAAAAGTATGGGCAGACCCACCAGATTACCTCAGGCAGTATTTTGAGAATGAAGAAAATGAGGTCTATTCACAGCATGAACATAGGATTGAAATAACAACAGAGGATGAATTAGAGGAAGCACCAGCAGGTATTATATTTAGTACGTTCCCGGAGAAAGTAAAAAAGAAAAGAAGGGGTAGGACAGAAATCAAGGAAACATGGGACCTTCTACAGTTGGCCATTGGTAAACCAAGCTATAAAAGAGATACAGGGACTCAAACGGAGTATTTAGGAGAGGCTAAGGCGACACAAACAGAGGTAGATCCTATGCCATCTCCTATAGACACTAGTGATCTATTGGATTGGGTGGATTCAGCACCAGAGGAAGCAACTTCAGATGCGGGATTTGATCTACAGAGTTTCGAAAGAGAGTTAAGGTTCCCTAATGACAGTTACACAATTGGTATAACCATTTCAGACGCTACTGAAGAGGAAGGGGAGGTTCTAGGTAGTATAACTCCGGTACATGATGAGGATATACAGGTAAATAATCATGTCACAAGTAATTTAAATATCCCTTTTTATAATTTCAGATCCATTCATGAGGAACTAAGAGAAGTTGGTGAGGATCCTGAACAAATGATGTTGGTTGATAGATCAGAAGGACAAGGAGGAACCCAACAAGGATCGGAGATTGAACATCGGCCAATGACACGGTCAAGAGGGTCAGTTCCAGATCTCCCGAATGTACAGAAAAGGGTATTGGAGTATGAAAGGAGGGCTGAGGAGAGAAGGGCGTCTAGTGGAAACTAGGTTAGTTTATTACTCTTGTTTTTATTATATTTGAACGTTTTTTTATTGTGTGTCTTATGGGATATTTTCCCTTCTTTAAAGATTGGGTTTCCAATCTTGAAGGGGTGAGTAGTGTCATGAGTCTGGTGACTCATGGCATCTATTTTGATAAACCTTCTAATTTATTTTACGAAGCAGAAAAGTGTTCAG
>JABUQX010004345.1:47500-52500 GCA_015478945.1 Trachelipus rathkii | reverse complement strand
ATTATTATCATTATTATTATTATTATTATTTGAATAATAATAAGAATCACACACACACACACACACACACACACACACACACACACACACACACACACAATAATATTTTATTTATTATTATTACACATTATTAGTTATTATTTTTATTATTACTATTATTACCATTATTTTTATTATTATTATTATTATTATTATTATTATCATTATTATCATTATTATCATTATTATTATTATTATTATTATTATTATTATTATTATTATTATTATTATTATCATTATTATTATTATCATTATTATTATTATTATTTATTATCATTATTAAAAACTCGAAAAGTATAATGATTATCGGGAAATTTTTGATATTGTGATGCGCTGAAAGTATTTTCTAATGAAGAAATTTCTTAAATTATTCTTGGTTGCACAAAACACTGATTTGGCCAAATATAGCGTCGAAGTTGTCCAGGATGAGTCTTTCACGTTGTAAATTTAATTTTCCGCATTTTTTTCTTAACAGAACGTGCAAAACTTTAGCAAATAAATAAAGAATTAATATCGAAATATCGTCTTTTGAGAGAATGGATTTAGATGTTAAAATATTTCCGTTATATTTATGTTTGTCATTAATATTTCTTGGCGACAGCGATCCCCTAGGCAATTCATAAAAACTATTTTTGTTATGATAGAAGCTTTCTATGCTGTTATCGGGATTTTTGTGGTGTTCTTCTTTAAAATGTTAAAACATTTTTTAATTGCGCCTAGGGGAATCGTTGCTCTTAAGGAAACATAAACCAATGATGAACATAAAATATAACGAAATGTCCAATTTTTTAAACATCTTTAAATGACAAAAAGTTAATGTAAGTTAACTTCTCTATCTTTTAAATTTATTAATTTTATTTATTTATTTTTGTTATTAGTTTACACGACATTTATTTTATCAAAATTGTTAAAATACTAAAAATAAAATTTATTCCTTGAAAATGTCCGAAGAGTACGGACGAAAGCTTGATACTATATTTAAATCAATTGTTTTATTTTATTCAAGAATAATTTTAAAGAAAATTTCTTCTGTTGAAAGAAATACTTTCAGGAGGCTTGAAAAAGCATCAAAATCATACATTATTATTATTAATATTATTTGTAGTAGTGGCATTGCTATTACATTAATTATAAATATAATTATAATTATAATTATAATTATAATTATAATTATAATTATAATTATAATTTTTGTTATTATAATTATAATTATTATTTTAATTTTTATTTTTATTATAATTATAATTTTTATTATTATTATTATTATTATTATTATTATTATTATTATTATTATTATTATTATTATTATTATTATTATTATTATTATTATTATTATTATTATTATTATTATTATTATTATTATTAACATTTGTAGTACTACTATTTTTATTATATTTTAAACGTTTGGTAAATGTAATTATAATTTAAAATTTATATTTAGGCAAACACAATTTCAAAAATTAGAGCAAAGATTTTACTTTTTCATTTTCTTCCTCAATAGTAGTTTGAAAGAAAAAAAAACTATAAATTTTTTTCAGTTCAATTGGAAAAATGAGCAAATTGGTTCGACTTTTGAAAGAAAGCCCCGATTTTTCCTCACCCAGGAAGAAGTTGCGTCCTTCCTACATTATCGCAGATCTTATCTGCTCCTTTGGCTTAGTTTATTTCTTTTTCCTTTAGGACACGAGGAAGGGTACACCCAGAATCTGGTCCTAGAAATAATGAACAAGCAATAAAACTAAGAAATACTCTCTAAGAAATCAGAAACCCACCTAAAGAAAAATTACGAAAATTCAAATCTTCTATTGCGAAATTTCTACCGTAATGAGCGTTTACAACAGACACAATAGAAATATATATATATATATATATATATATATATATATATATATATATATATATATATATATATATATATATATATATATATATATATATATATATATATATACATATATATATATATATTTATTACATATAAGAATATATATATATATATATAGATAGATATAAAGATATGTTTCAATACAAATTACGCTAAAGCTTTCTGAACATATTTGTGAATTTTAAAATTTTGCCAAATCCTTACCAATATTATAAAGCTTCTTATTTTGCATATGAATAATACGCATGAAGTTTTTCGTTTGTTTTGAGATTAGTATTATTGTTTTGTTTTTGTTTGTGAATTGCATTCATAAAATTTCCTGCTTTGTTTGTAATTGTACTCATATAGTTTTTTCTTTTGTTTGGAAATAATAATAAAAGAAAATTAAAACAAAAGGAATTTAAGGAATATATATTTACAAAGTTCCTTGTTTTTTTTAGAATATATTTATAAAGCACCTCATTTTTTTTTTTTTTTTTTTTTTTTTTTTTTTTTTTTTTTTTTTTTTTTTTTTTTTGTGAAATGGATTTAGACGTTATTAATTTAAATTAATGATTTAAAATGTTATTTAATTAATAACAGAAGTCCTTGCAATGATTGTGAACATCGTAATTTTAAACATTATGGTCACTTGTATGTTATATTTTTTCCCCAAGTTAAAGGGCACCATTCTAAAGGTAAGTTCTAAATTGAAAAATGGAAAATAAAAATGTCATGCTAAAAAGAGGTAATTTTATAGACATCTATATTTAATAAGAGATGCATTTAAGTTTCAGCATTTATTACTGTCCATTTTAAAAATCGAATATATATATATATATATATATATATATATATATATATATATAAAAAAAAAATATATATATATATATATATATATATATATATATATATATATATATATATATAGCATATAAGATATATATATAATATTATTATTATTATATATATAGTTATAAATATATATATATATATTATATATATATATATATATATATATATATATATATATATATATATATATATATATATATATATATATATATATATATATATATATATATATATATATAAGTATATTTTGAAATTCAATTTATTTCACTTTACACTTTACAAAATGTTTGTCAGGTCTGTTCATAGCTCGTACATCCATCCTTCCATCCATTCATCTATCCATCCATTCACCTATTCATCCATCCATCCATCCATCCATCCATCCACCCATCCATATATCCATACATACTTATATATATATATATATATATATATATATATATATATATATATATATATATATATATATATATATATATATATATATATATATATATATATATAAATTCATCTTGAAAATAGTTTAATTTCTTGTATCACATCATGCTTGCTAATAATGTTAATGTACTTTAATGATAATCACACTTCCTCTAATTTGTTCGTTTGTATATTATTCAAAATAAATTAAAAGAAAAAGGGAACAAGTTCTAGCAGCTGACACACACATACACGCACACAACAAATAACTAAATTAGTGAAAATAGTAATATATATATATATATATATATATATATATATATATATATATATATATATATATATATATATATATATATATATATATATATATATATATATTTATATATATATATATATATATTTGTTTATGTATATATATATATATATATATATTATATTGTATATATTTAATGATAACCTCTATTATACAGATTTATATATAGATTATTATTGTTAAGTATTTATATATATATATATATATATATATATATATATATATATATATATATATATATAAAATATATATATCTTTTTATTTTATATATATATATATATATATATATATATATATTTTTTTTGTATATATATATATATATATATATATTATTATTATTATATTATATTATTACATATATATATATATTATTATATATACATATATTATTATATATTAATTTATATATATATATATATTATATATATAATGAAATTATATAATCTTGTAATTCTGCATAGTACTTAGAAGTTAAACTATAAAATTATTATAGGCAAATTAGCTTTAAATACCAACATTAAAATAATTTTGTGCCGTTCCATCCAAACTTTTTGGTCTTTTAGCTTTGGGTAACAATTTTAAATAGCTTTTAATGACGTTATTAGGCTGTCCATAAAGATAATATAATTGTAATATAATGGATATTTTATAATTATAAAATGAAACTTATGAACAAATGACTGCTTTATATATGTATGTATGTATGTATGTATGTATGAATGTATGTATGTATGTATGTATGTATGTATGTATGTATGTATGTATGTATGTATGTATGTATGTATGTATGTATGTATGTATGTATGTATGTATGTATGTATGTAGGTATGTATGTATATGGGAGGGTGTGTATCATACGTTAGCTTGGATAGTTTTGTGTATATGAAATGATGGTATAGATAGTTTTGTGTGTGCTATGTATGTGAGTGGATGTGTATGACATATATATATATATATATATATATATATATATATATATATATATATATATATATATATATATATATATATATATATATATATATATATATATATATATATATATATATATATATATATATATATTATATATATATATATATATATATATTACTTTTATTGTATTTATGTATGTTTGTGCATGCATGTTAATGTGTATATAGAAGTTTGTTTATGACATCGAATATGAATTTTCTTGTGTCTATGCATGTCAATGTATATAAATAGACATTTCTGTATGTCTACATATATGGATTGTGTTATGTATATGCATGTCAATGTATATATAGACATGTGTGTGTGAATACGACTAAATATATACATAATCATATGTGTATAAAGACCTCGTCATTAGTTATATAATAACAGTGTTGAAAGACTGTTAAGTGGAATGGTCATAAGGACTAATTGAAGTTGGAATATATTATTGAATTGAACTTTATGATCAATTAGATCGACGATTAAAAGAGAGGTATAATAATTGGTTGTTAAAACAAATGCAAACCAAAAAATTGCCGTTAAACGTTGGTT
>JABUQX010004345.1:40000-42500 GCA_015478945.1 Trachelipus rathkii | reverse complement strand
CTGCGACCCCCTCCACGGACCCTCCCGGACCTGCGACAGGCATTGCACGACGTTTGGGATTAAATCACTGTCCAGGATATTCGCCCACTCTTCGAGAGCATGCCAGGACGGTGTCAGGCAGTCATCCGTGTCAGAGGGGATCATACACGGTATTGAGACAGACCCAACATCCCCCCCGCGGCCGTCGCCATACGTACCAACATTGTGTGTTTGCAGCGCCAAACCTCCAACCCCTACTGTGAGACCCTTTGGCTGCACCTTGGCTTCACACTCTATCAACCTACGGTTCTGGGAGGAATTCAACAGCATAGTTATTGTTCAATAAAGTGTTCGCGTTTCAACTTTCTAATTCTTCCTTCGCTACGTACCTCTGTGGTGCGTTCATTTTGAAGGGTAACATATATATATATATAGATATATAGTATAGTACATATATATATATATATATATAAATATATATATATATATATATATATATATATATATATATATATATATATATATATATATATATATATATATTTATATATATATATATATATATATATATATATATATATATATATATATATATATATATATATATATATATATATATATATATATATATATATATATAAAGTAAACGTAGATAAGAGTAAGGTTATGGTTGTGAGTGAGGACAGTCCTCGGTGTGAAGTTATGTTGGATGGTGAGCTACTGGAACAAGTGTCTGAGTTTAAATATTTAGAATATATGTTGGATGAAAAGGGAACGGATGATGCAGAGTGTAATAGGAAAGTTGTGAATGGTAGGAAGATGACTGATGCAATTAAATCCTTGGTGGATGAAAAGGGACTAAGTCTTGAGGTAGCTAATGTCTTACATGAGGGTATGCTGTTAACTGTTTTAATGTATAGTAGTGAAGCTATGGTCTGGAATAAGAGGTATAGAACTAAAGTACAGTGTGTTCAGATGAACTATCTTAGGGGCGTGTTAAGTGTAAGAAGAATTGTTAAAATGAGGAATGAGCGCATTAGGGAGTTGTGTGGTGTGAATAAAGGAGTAAATGAAAGAATAAATGAAAGTACATTGAGATGGTTTGGTCATATGGAAAGGACGGATGATAATCGGTTGGTTAAGCGGATATATAGCGGTGAATGTGCTTAGAATTGACCGGCTGGGAGACCGAAGAAAAAGTGGATTGAGTCAGTAAAGAAATGCCTGGAGGAGAGGAATGTGAGTTTGGCAAAGGCGAGAAGAAAGGTGCATAATTGGAGTGAATGGGGTGTTTTGCGAGGGGGTATAGTTGTGGCCCACCTGGGTCAAGGGATGAACCCTACATTGACGAGATGCTACAGTGAGGGTCCGTCGCAATCCCGTGAAGCTCTGGGGTTGATTTTTCCGACTGCGACGGGTATTCGCTTGAGGGTATAATGGGGGTGGTAAGACTAGGCTTTCTTTTCGACTTGCGTCATATTCTTCTACTACTTTCCTGTTTGCAGTGCATGTGACGTACCTTACCCCCAATCTGGGGAAAGGAGGTGGGTGATGATGATGATGATGATGATGATGATGATGCTGATGATGATGATGATGATGATGATGATGATGATGATATATATTTTTAATATATATATATATATATTATATTATATATATATATATATATATATATATATATTTATATATAATTTATATATATATATATATATATATATATATATATATATTATATATATATATATATACATATATATATATATATATATTTATATATATATATATATATATATATATATATATATATATATATTATATATATATATATATTATATATATATATATATATATATATATATTATATAGTATATATATATATATATACAGTAAGAATATATAAGATATATATATATATATATATATATATATATATATATATATATATATATATATATATATATATATGATAACAATTAATTATATTCTTTACAATCTGGACATCTGGCGGAGAATTGAGGACCTTAATATTTACTGCTCTCACAAAAGCTCTAACAGATTGACTAGCCTTAATAAATGCTTTTCCTTTTATAAGTTGAAACATTAGAATTAAATTATCAGGGATTATAAAATGAACATCACCTCCCATTAAAGGCGATTTAAATGATACGTGTGTGTGTTTATTTTTCTTTATATTAATATATATATATATATATATATATATATATATATATATATATATATATATATATTTTTATATATGTATAAAAATATATATAAGAGAGCGGTAGATGGGGAAAGAGGGTAGATATATATATATATATATATATATGTCATATATATATATATATGTATATATATATGTATATTTATATTTATATATATATATATATATATATATATATATATATATATATATATAAATATTACGTTTTGTTATGAGGTAGAAAAACGAAAATGTATAATTGAGAAACTTTGTTTATTTTTATTTGTGTGTTTTTGTATATCGTATGTTTGTGCA
>JABUQX010004345.1:10000-22500 GCA_015478945.1 Trachelipus rathkii | reverse complement strand
GTAGATTATTGGAAAAACGTACTTAAAAGAATTGTCGCAGTTGTAAAATTTTTGGCATCCCGAGGACTTCCATTTCGCGGTGACAACGAAACCCTTGGATCCCCACACAACGGAAATTATTAAGGATGTATAGAGTTATTAAGTGAATTTGATCCATTCCTCGCAGATCACTTAAAAAATTGGGAAATTCTGGGAAGGGATGCATTCCTTATTTATCAGTAAATATATGCAGTGAGTTTATTGACGTAATGGGAAAACAGGTCCTATTAAAAATTATAAGCGAAGTTAAATCAGCAAAATATTTTTCGATTAGCGTTGATAGTACGCCCGACCTATCACATATTGACCAGTTGACTTTTATTATTCGGTACGTAAAAAACCGTGTTCCCGTTGAAAGGTTTTTGAAATTCATACCTATTACAGAGCACAAATCTGAACATTTATCGGAAACAGTCTTGACATTTTTAGAAAATTATGATATTCCTATTATGGATTGTAGAGGACAAAGTTACGACAATGCATCAAATATGTCGGGAAAATACTCTGGTTTGCAAGCGAGAATCAAGGAGAAATGTGAATTTGCTACCTTTGTACCATGCGCGGGACATTCTCTTAACTTGGTAGGTCTTCATGCTGCTGAGTGTGTACAAGAGGCAACAAGTTTTTTTCAAATGGTTCAGAAATTGTACAATTTCTTTTCGAGTTCTACCCATCGGTGGAATAAATTAACAGAATATTTAGGTTCTAAGAAAGTTCTTAAAAGTCTTTCTGAAACCAGATGGTCTGCACGAGCTGATGCTGTAAATGCGTTACATCGAGGTCATAAGGAAATTCTAGAAGCCTTGACGTCTATTGCTCAAGATATTGTACAACCAAGAGAAACTAGAAACGAAGCCGTTAGTCTATCCAGAAAAATGGAAAAACTGGAATTTATTATTTTATCAGAAATGTGGAATACCGTATTGGAAAGGATAGACAAGACTAATCACAACCTTCAGAAAGAAACCATAACAATGGACGTTGCAATAAATTTGTTAACTTCGCTTGGTAATTTTATTGATACTGTCAGAGATAATTTTAATGAATTCGAATCGTCCGCTAAAGAGAAAAATCCAGAAGCTGACTACAAGGACCTATCTCAAAGAATAAGAGCTGGAAGCTCACGTATGACATACTTTGATGGTTCTGCGCCATCTGTACAAGTAACTGGCAAAGAAAAATTCAAAGTTGAAACTTTTTTCCTATAATTGATACCCTGACCGTGCATCTAAAACAGAGATTGGATTCATACAGGGAAATTAGTCAACGGTTCGGTTTCTTATCTCGTTTGAAAACTTTAAATTCCGAAGAGTTGAAACACAGCTGTAAGGAATTTGCTAAAGTCTATCACAATGACATTAGCGCCAAAGAGTTAGAGATGGAATGTATGCATCTAACAGAATATTTGAAAGGTGTGCAGAATAGTGAAAGTAAAGAGACTATAAGTATTTCAGAACTATATCATCTTTTAAAAGAAGATAATATCGAAGACACGTTTCCGAATGTAGAAATATCAATTAGAATCTTTTATGCATGATGGTCACTAACTGCAGTGGGGAACGCTCCTTCTCAAAATTGCAAAGAATCAAAAGTGAACTGCGAAGTACAATGCTTCAAGAAAGATTGAACAATTTGTCGCTGATGTCCATTGAAAGCGATGTGCTTAAAGAGATAGACTTTGAAGAAGTCATTCATGATTTTGCTAATCGAAAATCCAGAAAAGTACCTCTTGTAGCGGTATAGATTTTTTAAGTATGTTCGCATTTGTTTGTAAATTTTAAAATATAAAAGTAATAAATTATACTGACTAAATTGTTAAACGTTTTTGTTAATACTATCCTAAACTTCTCTAAAAGGGTCACATATACCTTAAAGCGCCATGGGCCCTCACTTGGCTTAAGACGGCCCTGTATATATATATATATATATATAGTATAGCAGCATATATATAAGTATATAGAGTATATATATGTTATAAGCAGCAGTTATATAGCAGTTAAAAGAAGTATATATATATACATATATATATATATATATATATTTGGCTTTCATATATATATTACTTTATTTATACCATAAATATATATATTATATATGGTACATATATATATGATATATAGAAAGAAAAATATTTTATATATATATATCTTTATATATATGTTACAGTTATTATTATTATATATATTAAGGTTGTTATTGCTACGTATGTTATTGTTATAGCAGTATATATATATATATATATATATAATATTAAGTTATTATATATATATATATATTATTGGTTATTATATTATTATATATATATATACATATATATATATATACATAGAAAAAGTACCTTCAACATTCCATCAAGATTTATTATATAGACGATCATTATTAATTAATGTTTAAATAATTATTTTAACATTAATTTTAACCATTTAAGTCTCTCGAGAAGGATAAGTCACAAGTTATACAGAACCGTAATTTCCTGTTATATATATATATATATATATATATATATATATATATATATATATATATATAAGGTTAAGTATATATATATAGTTACATATATATATAGCAGAGTGAGTAAAGCAGTGTTATAGCATATATATATATATATATATATATATAAGGTTATTAAGGTTATTATATATATATATATATATATATAAGTATAAGGTTATATATATATATATAGTAGTATTGCCCGCTCCGGAGCTCCTACAGCTTTTCAAAAAAGTATAAGAGATATAGGTCTGAGATTACGTCAGTGCGCGAGAGCGCGCACGCACACACAAACACATTATTATTATTATTGTTAGCCGAAGAAGTGATCCCCGAAGGGATCACTTCTGAGTTGTTTTTTATAACCTCCCGGGCCTGATTTAGTGCTCACCTCACGACACGGCACCGGTCCGGCACCGCAGCACACTGCACCAGGTCTGACATATATCTATATAAGTTAGAGTTATCGTATCGTGCTAAAAATTCTGGAGGGTGGTTAGATGGGGAGGTAACCTCAGTGTATACGAAGTTACATCCCCATGGTCCCTCTGAAGGGGGGACCCCACCCCCCCAAAATATTAACTTGTCTCTGGAAAATATACTTGTCTTTCTAGTACATAGGAATACAAGTGTAGTTTCCAGAAAGAGAAGTATACCTGGAAACTATACTTGTCCTGCACTGGTGCTTGAGTAAATGCACTGCCTAGTTAATAAACAGTCGTATAACACCAATGTTGGTGTGTTTATAAGGGTTATCGAGGTGTAGATTTCGAAAATAATGGTTTCAGAACCATCAAGAAAATAAAAATAAATAAATAAATAAATAAATAAATAAAATTTCTTATTCTTTTTATGTTTATAACTTACAAATTTACGTTTTTACATACCCTAAAGCAGTAAATCACTAAATCAAACCACTATCCAACCCCTCCTGACCATCTGTGATCTATTGATCTATTGATTAAGGTCAAATTTTTTACTAAAATTGTAACGTTTTACATACCCTAAAGCAGTAAATCACTAAATCAAACCACTATTCCCTCCTGACCATCTGTGATCTACTGATCTATTGATTAAGGTCAAATTTTTACTAAAATTGTAACGTTTTACATACCCTAAAGCAGTAAATCACTAAATCAAACTACTATCCAACATCCCTCCTGACCATCTGTGATCTATTGATCTATTGATTAAGGTCAAATTTTTACTAAAATTGTAACGTTTTGCATACCCTAAAGCAGTAAATCACTAAATCAAACCACTATCCAACCTCCCTCCCGACCATCTGTGAACTATTGATCTATTGATTAAGGTCGTTCTTTACTAAAATTGTAACGTTTTACATACCCTTAAGCGGTAAATCACTAAATCAAACCACTATCCAACTCCCCTCCCTCCTGATCTATTCATCTATTGATCAATTGATTAAGGCCAAATTTTTACTAAATTGTAACGTTTTACATACAATTCTAAATCAATCAGTAAATCAAACCACCATCCAGCCAGCATCTCGGCCACCCTCATGTCCATCCTTGAGTATCATTTTTGAATAAACATAACATAAAACAAACATCAATCAATATATGTTGACATAACAAAGTTAAGCTTACTTAGTATCATCTGAACTATGAATATAACCCACAACGACAAACTTAGCACCCTTAAACATGAATAAACTGGTAACGCTAACAAAGTTCCACACTCTTCTTAACAACAGTAAAAAGTAACCAATATGCGACAACAAAACGTAACCCACTACACTTCTACCATATCGCTGTTATTTTACATTGACTGTAATATTTAACAAAAATTATCACAACATTGGTTAATTATCATACAGATCAACGAGTATACTCTAACATAATAAATAAAGTTAACATATCGTTACATGAACTTGTAGCAAACTCCATCACACCTAAGCAGGAATAAATCATTAATATTAACAAAAGTCCCACCCTTAACAACAAGTAGCAACATAACATCCAAAAACGTAACTTACTCATTTTGTCAAGCATGTCTCTAACATACCAATGTTAATTTTACACACAGTAACATTTAGCAAAATTTACCATAAATCCAGTAATTATCAAGCAGCTACACTGTAGCAGCAACATAACAAAAGTTTTCATTAATAAACCACCGTAACATGTAGGAACTAAGAATAGTTATAGCAATACGACAAGCCTGACATATCTTAAGCAAGGAATAAACTGTTAAATTAACAAAGGTCCAAACCTATCAACAGTCATCAGTAAAAAGTAACTAACAAGACTTCACAAAGTTAATCCAATCGTACTTTATCAAACATATCTCCAACACGACAATGGATAATTTTACATTAACATAGTAATATTTAACAAAAAAATTAGCATAACCTAACCTAACCAGCATAATCACCTAACGGGTAAAGACAAACAAAGTTAAGTTTTTTATTCTGTAAAGCTAAACTATGAACATAACATACTTACACACAACGGCTGCACGAATAAACAGCCAGACCCAACATCTTAAGCAACAAAGCGTACATAAGGGGACAGTAAAACAAATGCCAGGTGTATAAATATATAATTTCCAAATGAAAGAACATTAAATAAATAAATACATTCAAACATAAAAAGTTTTTATTTTAAATATATTAATAATCCATCTAATCAGGGGGCATAGGATTCTGTGAAAAATTTGAGCAAGTTCTATGTTTCTCCAGAGATTCAACACCATCCGATAGGATGTAAGCATAAATACAACCTGCGGCACTAAACCATTTTCTGCATATTTCGGTTCAACAGCGCTCACTCGCTCACGCCAGAGAGAAGTAAACGTATCCTGGCTGATAGTTATTAAGGCATTTCTACTGCATTATACGGAACCACATGTTTCGGTGTAAATATCGTAGATTACACCATGAGTTATATGTATTAAGTCCTCTCCAAAGGGAATAGTTCTCAGCCCCTTCGGGCTGAGGCCTTAAACCCGCTTTCACACCCCTTCGGGGTATTCCCTCGCAGGATTCACATCCTTTCATGGGGCGCATCCCCTGGGTTTTCTCCCGGAAGGTAATGTGTTTAGATACTCTTGGTTGATGAAAACTGTTTATTCGTGTTAGGCAATGTTATGTTAAATATTACTATGACAATGGAAATAACACTGATTTGTTAGAGAAATGTTGAGCTTTTGTAAGATATTACTGTGTAACTGACGTTGATGTGTTAGAAACGTGAGCCTAGGTTAAGTTTTTGTTGAGAATGCTAGGTTTGCCCTAGAATTTTGCTGCTAATGTTCACGTTTATTCATAGGTCAAATGGTGTTATACTCGAAACGAGTTACACTTTGATGAAGGTAGTTCAATTCATAGTTCAAGATGATGGTATCTTTGATAGATTGGTCAATTTTGTTAAGGGATTTTTGTTAGATAATATGGCTTTTACCTGTTGTTGATATGAGCGAAAAGTGGGAACAATCGAGTATTGTATGACCTGTTAGCCACTTTACCTTTGAAAAGTAGGGAATTTTCAGGATGCTAGCTGATTATTCATACGCGAGGTATATTAGGTTTGCATTTGTACATTATATTCCTAGTTGCGGTTATGATATGTTAGCTTTATTATTAATGTTAAAACTTTGTTGGTTGATCATATATTCGTAGGTCAGTATATAAAGAACTTATTTTTATGTTAAGTTGTTTATCCAAAATGATACTCGAATAATATGACTGAATCAATAGTTCAATAGATCACAGCTGGGTGGGATGGGTAGGGGTCTGCAGAGTGGGTGGTTTGATTTATCGATTTACTGATTTACTGCTTTAAAACCAGTAAACTATTACACTTTACTATGATATTTATTCAAAGAACTTATTTTGCTATGTCAGGATAAAATTTTGTTATTTTTTTGTTATGTTTGGTTAAAACTTTGTTATGTTTTATAATTATTCGATGGGGATTATGATATTTAACACGAGGTTATGATGAATTTTGTTAAATGTTACGAAGTTGATAAAACATTGTTACGTCAGCATTATATTCTTTGTCGTATACATTGATAATTATTTAAATTTGTTAATGCGTTATAAATAATAACTCATCCATGGTATTTGTAATGGTTACGTTTTGTAATGAAGTGTTAGGTACTCTTACTGTTGTTAAGTATGGAACTTTGTTAATGTTAGTAGTTTATTCGCACGTAAGGTGTGTTAGGTTTTGTCATTGTACAATATATTCTTAGTTCTGGTAATGCATGTTAGCTTTATTAATGTGAAAACAATGTTACGTTAGCATATATTCTTTGTTAGTATATAAAGAACTTATTTTGTGTATGTTATTGTTGTTGTTGTTGTTGTCTAACGAGAATATATACCCTTTTGAACAGATATGGTTCGTTCGTACGTCGTATTCTTGTTTACTTTCTTCTGATTAGTGAAAGAACTGAATTCATTATCTTTTTAGATCTGTTTATGCAAGTATGAATTTTGTCGCAAGGACATTTTTCGTTGTACAGGCTGATGACCCTCATTCTGCTCCTCCTGAATGGCCTCTTTTTACGAGGACCTTCGTAATACCCAACGATGTATCATTTATATTTTTCGTAAAACGAATGGAAAGCAATATATTACCTGTATTCCAATTGGAGTTGCAAGTAATAGACCTTTAATCATCTCGGTTGAAGAATTCTTCAAGATTATCGACTGCGTTGAAGCTAGGGTGAAGACTGAGTATGTGTCATCTGAGACATCGCATCCTGCTGAAATCAGAGGTGACAGCTTGAGAGGCTATAATAGAATAGATGTTGCTTTCACTGCATCTGATAATGTTAAAAGTATTGATGTACGCAAATATTGGACCCAATGATACTGTCACATTCATGCGTACGTGTTTAGGTTTCACTGTTCAGTCATCTGAAAATATAACAGCTTTGTTTGATATGAAAAACGACTTAAAGTCTCATCTTAAAGATGTTGACATACTCGAGGAACTTAATTCATATAGCTCATGGTGTAATCTACGATATTTACACCGAAACATGTGGTTTCCGTATAATGCAGTATACAGGAATGCCTTAATAACTATCAGTATACGTTTACTTCTCTCTGGCGTGAGCGAGTGAGTGCTGTTGAACCGAAATACGCAGAAAAATGGTTTAGTGCCGCAGGTTGTATTTATGCTTACATCCTATCGGATGGTTTGAATCTCTGGAGATATATAGAACTTGCTCAAATTTTTCACAGAATCCTATGCCCTGATAAGATGCTATTCAATATTTAAAATAAAAACTTCATATGTTTGAATGTATTTACTTATTTAATGTCTTTTTCATTGAAATTATATAAGCGCACCTGAAACTTGTTTTACAGTCCCTTATGTACGCTTATTGTTTAAGATGTTAACTGTATTGTTTATTCGTGCAGCCGTTGTGTGTTAAGTATGTTATAGTTCATAGTTTAGTTTACAGAGAATAAAAACTTCAACTTTGTTTGTCTTTACTGTTAGGTATTATGCCGGTTAGTTAGGTTATGCTAAATTTTTGTTAAATACTACTATGTTAATGTAAATTAACATTGTCGCGTTGGAGATATGTTTGATAAAGTATGAATGGTTTATGTTTTTGTGAGTCTTGTTAGTTACTTTTTACTGTTGATAAGTTTGAACCTTTGTTAATGTCAGCAGTTTATTCTTGCTTAAGATATGTCAGGCTTGTCGTAATATATTATATTCTTAGTTCTGGTAATGTTATGTTGACTTTATTAATATGAAAACTTTGTTAATACTTTCGCTGGTCTGTATGATAATTACACAAGGTTATGGTAAATTTTTGCTAAATGTTACTGTGTCATTGTAAGATTAACATTGTTATGTTAGAGACATGTTTGACTAAAGTGAATAAGTTACGTTTTTGATGTTAGTGTTAGTTACGTACTGTTGTTAAGTGTGGAACTTGTTAATGTTAACAGTTTATTCTGCTTAAGGTGATAGGTTTGCTGTTGTACATTATTTTCTTAGTTCATGTAACGATATGTTAGTTTTTATTAATGAGAACCTTTATTATGTTAGAGTATACTCTTGGCTTTGTATGATAATTAACCAATGTTGTGATAAATTTTTGTTAAATATTACAGTCTTAATGTAAAATAACAACGATATGTTAGAAAAGTAAGTAGGTTACGTTTTTGTATGCTATATTGTTACTTTACTGTTGTTATGTGGAACTTTGTTAGCGTTACCAGTTTATTCATGTTTAAGGGTGCTAAGTTTGTCGTTGTGGTTATATTCATAGTTCAGATGATACTATAAGCTTTATTAATGTGAAAACTTTGTTACGTCAACATATATTGATTGGTCTTTGTATAAAGAATTTGATTTTATGTTATGTTTATTCAAAATGTTACTACTCGAAATGCGACTTGAATCAATAGATCAATAGATCAATAGACTAATAGATGGACATGAGGGTGGCCGGATGCTGGCTGGATGGTGGTTTGATTTACTGATTTACTGATTTAGGGTAAAACGTTACAATTTTAGTAAAATTTGACCTTAATCAATAGATCAATAGATCACAGATGGTCAGGAGGGAGGTTGGATAGTGGTTTGATTTAGTGATTTACTGCTTTACTGCTTTAGGGTATGTAAAACGTTACAATTTTAGTAAAAATTTGACCTAATCAATAGATCAATAGATCACAGATGGTCAGGAGGGAGGTTGAATATGGTTTGATTTTATGATTTACTGCTTTTAGGGTATGTAAAACGTTGCAATTTTAGTAAAAATTTGACCTTTAATCATTAGATCAATAGATCACAGATGATCAGGAGGGAGGGAGGTTGGATAGTGTTTTGATTTAGTGATTTACTGCTTTAGGGTATGTAAAACATTACAATTTTAGTAAAAATTTGACCTTAATCAATAGATCAATAGATCAACAGATGGGAGGAGAGAGGTTGGATAGTGGTTTGATTTACTGATTTACTGATTTTTTTGGGTATGTAAAAACGTAAATTTGTAAGTTATAAACAAAAAAAGAATAAGAAATTTTATTTATTTATTTATTTATTTATTTATTTTTATTTTCTTGATGGTTCTGAAACTATTATTTTCGAAATCTACAGACCCAATAACATATATAAAGACACCAACATTGTTGTTATACGAATGTTTATTAACTAAGCACTGCACCGGCTCCAGCACCGGTGCCGGAGCCAACTCCTTCAGATTCCAATACCAACTCTTTTTAGAAATTACACTCTGAATCCTTCCACCAAATTTCAGCCTTATAATGAACAACTGTGTTTGAAGGGGGGTGGGTCCCCCCTTCGGGGAGACCCATGGGGACGTAACTTCGTATACACTGAGGTTACCTCATCTAACCACCCTCCAAATTTTATCACGATACGATAACTCCTAACTGCGTAGATATATGTCGGAGCCGAGGCGCAGTGCGGGCGGTGCGGACCGCGCAGCCGTGCAGTGCGGACTCGAAGTCGCTGAAGCAGGCGCAGAAGGGTTTAAAAAACAATTCAGAAGTGATCCCTTCGGGATGTATGTGCGCGCGCGCTCTCGCGCTCTGACGTAATCTCGTCTGCGACGATTACGTCATCAAGCTCGAACCTAACGCTTGGCTTAGGCCTAATCTTGATCTCTCAGATCACGCAACAAGTATGCAAGCGCAATATCAGTACACTCTCGGGGGTGACCCCCCTCCATATACATCCTACAGACTTGAAATTTACACGGTTTCGAGCTATCCCATACATAGATTATATTCCAAGTTTCAACCTATATTCTTATGCTTTTTGAGAAAAATCTGTTGGATCGACGGTGACACACTACTATATATATATATATATATATATATATATATATATATATATACATATATATAGTAAAGAAATATAAAGAGCACTATCTAAATTCATTTATATATATATATATATATATATATATATATATATATATATATATATATATATATATATATATATATATATATATAATAATAATAATAATAATAATAATAATAATAATAATAATAATAATAATAATAATAATAATAATAAAAGAGACAGACAGACAGACAGAGAGACAGACATACACACACACACACACACACACACACACACACACACACACACACAAAGAGAGAGAGAGAGAGAGAGAGAGAGAGAGAGAGAGAGAGAGAGAGAGAGAGAGAGAGAGAGAGAGAGAGAGAGAGAGAGAGAGAGAGAGAGAGAGAGAGAGAGAGATCTCGTCGGTATTCCTCCACGTGTTATGTTGGAGTCTGTTTCGGAGTTGAAGCCTATCCTCGTTCGACTGTACTCTCTATGCCTTAATATTAATACGTAGTTTCCCTCAATGTTGGAATCGGGCAAATGTTCAGGCGATCTTTCTAACTATCATCCTATAGATCTTACTTGTATCCTGTATAAAATCAATGAAACTCCTCAACCTTCATTTCCAGCATCACCTGGAATTTCATTCACTTCTTTCAGTTCACCAGTATGGCATCCAACGTTCGAGGTAAACTGATGATATACTTTCCTATCTCAATGATTTATAGTCTTTCCTTAGATACTATGGGGAGTCTTCTATTGTGGCACCTGACATATTGAAAGCGTTTGACAGGGAATGGCATGTGTTCCAACTCTCTAAGCATCCTTCCTTTGGATTTCCTAGTTTTCTCTCAGATCGTTCCATATCTGCATTTGTTGATCTAGCAGCATATTCTTCCTTTCCTGTTAACTGTGGTGTTGTGTGTTATGTAAAAGGTCCTGCTCTATCTCAAAACCTTATTTTTACTTTTAATTAACGAACTCCTCAGCTGTACTTATAACTCTGTTCATTGTTATGCCGATGAATCTACTCTCCATTCTTCCACTCATTTCAAATCTGCTCCCACTTTTGCATCTAAAGTTACTCCTCGACTTCACCTTCTGATTCTATGTTTGATGATCTGGATGGAATATCCCAGTGGGATGGTCTCAACCTTGTGAAATTTAACTTTAAAAACTCAACTTCTTCATATCTTCCTCGTTAAAACACTTCCCAACTTTCCTATATATTTCGACTGCTCTCCCGTCTCTGCCTGTGGATAACATAAACCTTTTTGGTCTGAACATAAACACTAAGTTTGTTATTTATGCTAGGGTATCCTCGAAGAAGCTGGGAGCTCTGTTCAGGTTGCAATAAATTTTTTCTTCCAAACAGTTACTCAAATTATACAAGGGCGTTTTTCGCCCTTGTTTGGAGTACTGTCTACATGTATGGGAGGCTCCAGTTCCGGATATGGTTAAGTCTAGGGCTAAAAAATTAATTAATTGTACCTTATTTTCAAACTCCTTTGACCCCCTATCTCTGCAACGTCACGTTGGAGCACTATTTCTTTTCAATAGGTACTAAAACGGCAAGTAGTCGAGTGAGCTGGACTCTCGCATTCCACAACCATTGCGTCACCCTAGAAGTACCCCAGGTGCCCTACTTTCTCATGAATTTTGTATAAATATTGGGAAACCAAGGCTTGTTCTGTTGTGGTGTCTCCTTCTTTCAAATCATTTCTCTTCTGTGTAATTTGCTGTCATCATCTCTTTATCCTGCAGTATTTAATCTCCCTCTATTTAAGTCTTTCATCCGTGCTGACCTGAGAGATTTGCGTCAGACTTGGGATTGGGAGCTTTTCCTTTGATCTTTAATCTTATAATTCTAACCACTCCTTGAAAAAGCCTCTTCCCGTGGTGATAGTTACCATAATATATATAGCAGCAGCAGTATAGTAGCAGCAGTTGTTAGTTAGTTATATATATATAAGTATATAGCAGTATATATATATATATATATATATATATATATATATATATATATATATATATATATGTATATAAGATACAAATATAAAAATATAGATATACATATATAGGTATATATTCGTCAAGAGTATATATATATATATATATATATATATATATGTTATAGTAGCAGTATAT